>OY755254.1:0-17135 GCA_963576725.1 Azorinus chamasolen | reverse complement strand
CAGCACTAGAGGTGTGTTACCCCATTTTTAGTATGCAACTCTAACCTTTTAACTTTAAAGTATAGCGCTTAAGTCTTGGAGAACTTCTCTTTATTAAGGCTGCAACTTAAAGTTTTACAATAAACTACAAGACCTGCAAGGGACAGAACAACCCATCGCCCCAAAGTCCAAAACTTCATGTGCCTTAACACCACCTTGCATCGTTTCAGGCCGCCCGCCTGTAACAGGATCAAAGACTCCCAAAGCCTTTATTTTTAATTAAACTACAACCTGTGCTTAAATTAAAAATGCTCCACAAACTATAAATAAAGGAAACCCGCCTACTCAATTCAAACCTGTTAGTGTTATTAAACTAAACCCTAATCCCCGACCCTCAACCAGCCTGTTATATATAGAAAATCCACCCCCTCCGACGTAAACCACACTCCCAATAAATATTGTTAAATAGTAGTATAAACTCACTATTGAAGAGATAATTAGAACACCTACATAAATGGGGGACCTGTTAATAATAATTAAAATACCTATTAACTTTAAAGCCGACCCCGCCAAAGGAGGAAGACCACTTAGAGAAATGAAAAATCTACACCTAAACACCCAAAATATTAACCCCTTCCTTAAACTCCAACCAGGGATTTGTATTAACCTGTAAGAATTAATAGCATTCAAGCCCAGTATTAACCCTACTAAAATAAATCTGTAAAGGCAAATGTACCATAAAAACAATTGAGCCCTTATTAAAACTACTAAACCTATCCACCCAGCCTGACCTAGCGAAGAGTAGGCCAATAAAGGGCGAAATTGCACTTGGGCCAACCCCCCAAAAGCCCCAACAATAGAAGTAGAAACTAATAATATTATTACAGTTGCTAAAGCCATTCCTTCTAATCCAAATCCTCCTAAACCTCAAAAAGGACCAACCTTCTGAACTACGCTTAGCCAAAAACATCTAAACCAAGAGCAAGAACTCATAACCCTCGGAAACCAAAAATGTATAGGAAAAACCCCCAACTTTATTAGTAAGCCAAAAACTATAATTAAGTATCTTATTTCATTTCCCATCAGACCAGGCCCCACAAGGAGATGTTCACCACTGATTAACATAAACCCTATTAATAAAATACCTGAACCAATAGCCTGGACAATAAAATACTTTACAGCCGCCTCATTTTCACCAACAGTCTTCCCGTTTAAGATGGGAATAAACCCAAAAAACCTTAGTTCTAAACATAGCCATATCCCTAATAAACCCCTTCCTAAAATAATTAGAACTGTGCCTATAGAAGAAATTGCTAAAAACACTATTAAACCCGCCCTAATCCTCAATCCCCAAACCATTTTATACCTCTCCCCCCTTCAAGTTTAAAGAAGCTTATCCCTAATTCAATTCTTATAAGGCCATACATAAGCCCACACAAACACAATTAACCAAATTACATCCACAAAATGCCAATACCAAACAGCAAAAGCCACCCCCATATGTCGGTTAGGACGAATAAAATGACAAAAATAATTTCGAACCCACATGGCAGCTAAAAATAAAGTCCCGCCTAAAACATGGGACCCGTGTAAGCCAGTTAATATATAAAAACAACTCCCGTATGCCCTGTCTGCGATAGTAAAAGATGCAGCCTTGTACTCACCAAGCTGAAATCGTAAAAAGACCACGCCAGCCAAAACACACATACCTAAAGGAATTATAGCCTCCTCTCGATCGTGGATAGCTACAGCCCGATGGGCCCATGTCACTGCTGCACCAGAAGCTAATAATACTGCAGTATTAAATAAAGGAGCCCCTCAAGGATAGACCGGAATAATCGGTCGAGGAGGCCATATACACCCAGAAGATAAATTTCCAATCCCCGAATGGAACCAAGCTCAAAAAAACCCAACAAAAAAAAACGCCTCAGAAAGTAAAAATAAACTGAAACCAATCTTTAAACCTCGAGCCACAATAGATGTGTGGCACCCTAAATATGTAGCCTCAGTAATAATATCTATTATCCAAGAATAAAATGAACTTACTAACAACCAAGTAGCACAAATAAAATTCAACAAGGTATAATGCCCGCCATGAACAAACCTAATAAAAGATGCGGCCTCATTTATAACACCAGCACTCACCATAATTGGCCAAGGTCTCGGGTCTACTAAATGGTAACCAGTACGAGGCCTTCGCCCACCAACTCTGGAACCCTCTCGTAAACTAACCTGACCATAGCAATCCTTAACTATTATAACTATCCCATTAACTCTTAATCCTACCACACTTAACTTTTCTCCCAAACCTTTTTATGTTCTACTGATCCTCAACATGAACAGGAGCCTCATTAATATAGGTAACCCTTAAAAATGTAAAAATATAAGCTTGAATAACCCCAACAACCATCTCTCAAGCAGTTAGAGCAAGTAAAAGGGCTATAAAACACATACATCCAAGACTAAAAGCTATCCCCCTTACTAACATCGTGCCGTAGAACGTCCTACCCACACACAAAAGCAGCTTACCCGCAATTATATTTATAGTAAGTCGAGCACCTAGTGTAATCAAACGACTTAAATTTCTAATTACTTCAAACAGTCCAACAGGGGCAGCCTGCCACCAAGATAGCCCCCTAGGCACAAAATGCTGCATAAATCCCTTAACCCTAATAGATAAATTCAAAAATAGAGTCCCAAACCATAAAACTATAGAAATACAAAAATTGTGGGAAAAATGAGCAGTTAAACAAAACATATAAGGAAAAATTGAATAAACACCAAGAAAAGAGAGGTAGATAAACAACCTAAGGCAAAATAAACCAAAACCAAACATTATACGCCTCCCACCTAAAACCTGACTACCAAACAAATCACCTAAAAACTTCACTAAAGCAACAAATCGGTTAGGCAGCACCCAACCGCCGGACCCTATTATAATAATAAGAAAAACCCCTCCCGTGGTAAACCATCTAATCAAACCAGTTAACCCCCCGCTACCACCATAATCAAACATAGAAAATGCATCTGCTATCATTGTTTTTGCTTACCAGAATTCCCCCAATTCCGTAACGCCTTTCCTTCAACTCCACACCCACCAAGTACTTTGTCTTAGCGTTTCAGTTCTAACTAAAAAACTCGATCCTTTCGTACTAAAGTTTTCCAACTTACAGATAGAAACCGACCTAGCTCACGCCGGTCTAAACTCAAATCACGTAGAATTTTAAAGGACGAACAGTCCTACTAGTCAAGCTGCTACACCCAACAGAAATCCTGATTCAACATCGAGGTCGCAAACCCCTTCTCAAATATGATCTTGACAAAAAGATTGCGCTGTTATCCCTATGGTAACTATCTTCTTCTTTTCAACCTTGCTGGATCCACATTAACAAAGAAGATATTTTTTTCTCTTCCTTTCGGCCCCGAAAAAACATACTGGGAAATCCTCAAGAACCCCAGATACTAAGCTCAATAGGGTCTTCTCGTCTAATAATATTATCTAAGCCTTTGCACTTAGAAGTAAATTTCAAAGATTACCCCTAATAAAGACTTTCCATCATCCGACCATTCATACTTTTCCCCAATTAAAGGACGACCTATTATGCTACCTTAGCACAGTGACAGCTGCGACCGTTTAGACAACTCCACCGGGCAGGCCAGACCCCCTTTCCTTTTTATCAAAGGGCCATGTTTTTAATAAACAGGTGCAGAAAACATTTGCCGAGTTCATTAAGGATAATTTTATAATACAGCGAAACTACAACTGCAGCCACTATAACTCAAACTACTAAACACAATTTTTAACTTGCAGCTACACAAAATTAATGCCCGTACATTCTATTCTTATACTAATTTTATACTACTCTCAGACAGTTTAGTCAACCCACCTAAAGGAATACCTAACCAACTTTTTTTCTAGCAACCACTTTGAATCAACATTACAAAGATAGACAATTTAAATCCTACTCCGTAACCAAGCCCTCTCAATACTTATACCTACAAAAGCTAACACCTCCGCAGATTACTAAAGCCTGACCCCAAATTAACCCATGTATTAACCTGAAAGCCTCAACCTCGCCGCACTTTGATACGTTTCTTCCTTAACCAGCTACCAGCCCCACCGAATTGCATTTCACACCATCTTAACTTTCTACAGCAATTTTACAACACTACACAGAGTATGTAATTCATATTACAACCCATCTTCTCTTCCTAGTTAAAATAGATCTGGAACTTTCGGGAAATCATCTTAAGGATCTCACTCTATAAACCATGATGCAAAAAGTACTATCATTTAAATATTCTTTTATTCTATTTGTCACACTTGCCAATAAAGCTAACTCCAACCTATTTTTACTATTATACCTAATCTAATGATAATTCAAACTTTTAAACTCCGATCTCAATATCCTACTCTATCCTAAGCATAAAAACGCTTTGTATGTCTAGAAACCGACCCCCAACCATCAAACATGCCCATGCCCCCAAGACATTGCTTTTGCTGACCACACAAGCTCACCACCCTAACTATACATAAGAACAGTAAAACGCCTAAAAAAGGCATTAACTCAGCCAGCCCCCTAAACATACAAGGCTCACGCAACCACTGCAAAGATTCTACTCTACGCCCCATCTCCGCCCTATGCCCACCAAACACCGCGAGTCCAAGGACCCCTACGGGGCATGCCCCTACTACTAAAAAATAATTTATATACTTTCTCACATAGCCCTCCTCGTCCCTAACGCCACCAAACACAGGATTAGGACATAAAGCTACTACATACAAGAAAGCAACCATTATCCCCCTCACTCCGGTTAAAAACAAAAATACCCCCAAAACAAACCTCACACATAACCCTATAGCCACACTACCCAATATAAAAGATAACAGCACACAAGCCCCAACCCCCAACGGATGCTTAACCAGCCACAAAGCTAACCTGAGGACTAATAAAAGGTATGCCGTTCAAAAAACCATAACCATCATGCCCACTAAGGGACGAACAGAGTCGAACTGCCCATACAAAGAGTTAGAAGCCCCAGTATTCACCTTAATTCCCCAAACCATCTCTATATAATTCGCATCTACTTCTTATAATTAAACTTATAGTTCCCAGGACTTAATATTCATCAAGTCAATGAGCAAGCAGCCACTAAAACAAACCACACCAATACTAACCTAATTCCCCAATACAAAGGAGCTATCTGAGGCACGCCTAATGCCCTTCAGCTAAGAAGAGACCTCCTCTTCATTCGGGGTATGAACCCAACAACCTATAATAGTTTATCTTAGCAACCCCGCAACCCCTCCACCCCACACGAGCAAACAGCCTAATCGCCCCGAACCCTCCACCACCATTCTCACATTACTTAAGACCGTCTACGCCCCTTTCCTAATATAAAAACAAATTTTTATAAAAAAACAACAAAAAAAAGAATTTTTTCGTTTAGAGGGTAAGCCTTCCCACACTCACCTATTTCACCTAATAATTTTTTCTTCTTATATAGGTATTCCGTTTTCGTTAGACGCTCCAAAACAAAATTTTTTGTTTTGGAGCATCCTTAAAACGGTTTACTCGAATGGGGTGGAAAAGGGTCAATTTTCGACTATTAATGAGGGATTTCCAGCACATTTGCCCCTTTTCCACTTTTGATGCAGCAATGCCCAACTATAGCGAAGGATTTTCACCACGTTCTATTTTAATTCTATTAATTCCTAAATTCTATTAATTCCTAATTCCCCATACATCATAATGTTTATCCCTACAGTACCTACTCCACTTACCACCTACCTAGGCACTGTAGGGATATACCGACTATATAGAGTAAACTCTAATAGTTACCCCTTTATTATTATATTTTATTATTACACTTACTCTAGTATTATAATGTATATCCCTACAGTACCTACTCCACTTACCACCTACCTAGGCACTGTAGGGATATACCGACTATATAGAGTAAACTCTAATAGTTACCCCTTTATTATTATATTTTATTATTACACTTACTCTAGTATTATAATGTATATCCCTACAGTACCTACTCCACTTACCACCTACCTAGGCACTGTAGGGATATACCGACTATATAGAGTAAACTCTAATAGTTACCCCTTTATTATTATATTTTATTATTACACTTACTCTAGTATTATAATGTATATCCCTACAGTACCTACTCCACTTACCACCTACCTAGGCACTGTAGGGATATACCGACTATATAGAGTAAACTCTAATAGTTACCCCTTTATTATTATATTTTATTATTACACTTACTCTAGTATTATAATGTATATCCCTACAGTACCTACTCCACTTACCACCTACCTAGGCACTGTAGGGATATACCGACTATATAGAGTAAACTCTAATAGTTACCCCTTTATTATTATATTTTATTATTACACTTACTCTAGTATTATAATGTATATCCCTACAGTACCTACTCCACTTACCACCTACATAGGTACTGTAGGGATATACCAACTATATTCTTTCTATTCCATCCTACTATCTCCAATTCTTTCAGAATTTTCGACCCCCCCCTACCCCCCCCAGGTTTTAAAAAGGAAATCCCCCCACAAAACAATTTTATATGTCTTATAATTAAAAAACACCACTTTCTAGTAGCATTACCATGTTACGGCTTACCCCAGCTTCTTTATCTGGGGGCACCGGGCAATTTGTGCACGCACCATTGTACCATTCAATTCCCAATAATCAACAAGATTTTACTGCCAGGTCCAAGTTCAAAAAGCTATTTCAACTCTCATCCCATCAATAAAACAATGTAACTCAACTAAGCCCTCTTCATAATCCACTACGTTTACCTGAATTCTTAAATAAACCAACCTTATAAATTAACTTACTTTCTATGTAAAATTCTTCTATCTTAAAATTTCAACTGGCAACGGCGGTATAGCAAGACAAGAAAAGGTAAGGTATTCGAGGATTATCGATTTAACCGTCAAGTTCCCCTGGACGAATATAGCACACCGCCAAGTCTTTTAGTTTTTAAGCACTATTCTGCTCGTACTTACCGCAGATAAGTTTACATCATTAATAACGGGGTGTCTAATCCCGGTCTCCAAACCAGACTTTAAAGATAGTAAGCTTATTGAACGCCAAGCTCAACTACAGAAATTATTTAACCAAACATCTTGTAACACTTTGTTCACTCATTTTACTGTTCCTCTACTACGAATAGATTAATATAGGCGTCAGTTTAACCGCAGGTGCTGGCACTGTACTTACCCCCCTACTTTTATCTACCCTGAATCATCATTTCCGATTTTTCCAATATTCTCCACTGGTGCCGGGAAAATTTTCTAGCCATCTTTAGATAAAACCTAATAACCGTTTTCACATATTCTGCCAGCCCCCACCATTAAGATAGAGCCTTCAAATAATATTCCTCCCATTACCCATTTAGTACCAATGTGTTAACGTTATGATAAGTATTAACCTAAAGCCAAGACCAAACATCTTTTATTTTTTACATCTCCAGGATATTACCCTGACCTGTCGCGTGGAAGGCGACTATACTATTATACTAGAAATGCTAAACTGGGCTAAAAGGTCCCCCTCTACTTGAAGTGCTGAAAACTTCTAGTCTATTTAACTTATAGCCCAAATTTAAAACGGGCAGCAAACCACCTTCCTCTCAGTGTAAATGAGAAATAATATACTTATACTACATCTTAAACCTGAAATTAATCTAAATCCTTCAAATCAGAATATACCCATGTCAGTACCCATAATACAAAATCAGAAATTCTTAACACTTCAACTTCAGCCCTCATTTGCCAATGGTTTACTCCACATATCTCCGAACAACCCCCCCAAGCAGTAAATCCCGGACGTAAATCCGATAAATGAGCAGTATTTACACGACCAGGCACCGCATCCATCTTTACCCCTAGTCCATGAATAGTTCAACAATGAATTACATCAGCAGATGTGACCTTCACCTCAACATTTCTATCGCCTGGAAGTACCATTGGATAGTCTACATGTTGACCATAACGAAACCCTAAATCTAAATCCCCCTCCCCCGAAACAACTGTATAAGAATCATAGCCAATCAGCCAATCAGAGGCGCTATTAAACCTTAAACCTGTCAACCCATCTTCATTTGGTGAATCAGACTCACCACCAACTTTGTTTAAATCTGAACCCTTAAATAATCCCATATCCTCCGCCAAAGTAATCAAACTAGGTAGATGCACTAAATATTCGTACCTTCAATACCACTGATGACCGGTAACCTTTACAGTAATAAACTTTGGCTTATCGTTTATCCCCATTGCATACAATTGAACAAAAGATGGGTATCCTATCACAATAATAATGAAAATAGGAATAATAGTCCATCATAGCTCTAATCTATTATTTCGATAAACATTTCGAAAATGAATCCCGCCACAAAAATAACTAACCTTAGGCACTACTAAAACCAAAACCCTACCAACAATAGACATAATTATAAAACAAATACACATTAAATAATCGTGTAAAAAAATTAATCCCAAACCACTTGAAGACCCTCAATCACATAAACCTATTTGACCATAAATATTAGGCATAAAATCTAATTCTTATATAAGCTTAAATCTACCCAGACTAAGTCTGAACCCCCGTCATATCCCCTTCTTCTACCTCTTCCACTTGCTAAACCCCTTCTAATAGTTCTAAACTGAATATACCTTAAAACCACATCTCACAAGCGCTCTAAAAGAGGGTGAAGAGGGAAATATCTAAAGTAGATAATAGTCCCAATTTGACCTACAGCAGTGTAGGGCTCCTCCACAGGACGCATTCCAATAAACGTTAGTATTAAAAACCTTGATACAAAAATTCAATAATATAATTGAGAAATAGGGTAAAATGCTAAACCTAGATGGAAATACTTTGGACGAAATGGCATCAAATATAAAACTAACACAGACGCAGCTAAAGCCGCCACCCCACCTCCCTTATTAGGAATTCTACGAAGAATAGTATAAGCAAAAAGAAAGTACCACTCCGGCTGAATGTGAATTGGAGTCTTGTAAGGGTTAGCAGGAATGAAATTTTCTGGCCTTCCAAATATATCAGGCACAAATAACACAACCAGTAACAAACCCCCTACCACAATTAAAATTCCCAAAAAATCCTTATGGGAATAATAAGGATGAAAAGAAATTAGATCCCCCCCATCATCCACCCCTAAAGGATTATTAGACCCGGTGTCGTGTAAATAATAAAGATGCACAACACTCAACCCCATTAAAACAAACGGCAAATATATATGTAGAACATAAAAACGCTTCAAAGTTGCGTCACACACAGTATAACCACCTCAAATTCATTGAGTGACAGCCTGCCCGATGTAAGGAATCGCCCTAAACAAATTAGTAATAACAGTAGCCCCCCAATAAGACATCTGACCCCAAGGTAAAACATAACCTAGAAAAGCAATAGCTATTAATATTAAATATATTGTCACGCCCACCATTCAAGTCTTATGAAGGTTAAAAGAATGGTAATATATCCCTCGACCAATGTGGGCGTAGATACAAATAAAAAAGAAAGTAGCCCCATTTCTATGAACCCTTCGAAATAATCAACCCTCATGAACATCTCGCATAATATGAACAACAGAAGAAAATGCCAAACTCTCGTGTGGAGTATAATGACAAGCCATAATTAAACCACTTAAAATTTGTACAACTAAAATTACCCCTAGCATAGAACCAAAATTTCATCACATATTTAAATTCACCGGACAAGGTAAATCATATAACCTCCCGGCTACCGCACGAAGAATCTTATTATTATATCGCGGAGCATATATCAAACAACAAAGAGTCTTTTAACCCGCCTTGTAGGCCGAAACTACATATACATTAATACTTTTTGTTGCATCTAACTTAAAAAAAGAAACAATACTGCTACTAAAGAAAAAACCAGTAGCCCCTTGATAAAACATAGCCCTATATAATCAAGTTGACTATTTACATAGTAACCCCTTACCTGATTATTTACTCCCCACAGTATTTCACCACCTAAAGAGTGTTCTATATACCCATCCTCAATTAAGTCCTTAACCCCACGACTTATATTTAACCTTTCAGAAGAGAATAAATCTCTTCTTAAGCTAGGCATAAACCACATCTTAGCAGCCATATCAGTCCAACGTCTATAACCGCTCAAACCCGCGTCGACTCTTAGCCTAAACCTCCGCCTTATGATTAACAGCCCTAGTAATCCCAACCCGCCAAAAACACATAAAATTGGAACTACCTTAAGCACCCCTTGTAAATAGAAATTAACGTTAAAGCCTAAATATATACTCTGCATCCTCATCCCGCCAAATAAAGCCCCCAACCCTAGAACAGTACAAGGGATCATCACATACCTGTTAGCAATTATAGAACTGAAATAAGAAGAGCTCGCCGAAAACCCTAATACGCTAAACATTATTAACCCTCTATATAAAGCAGTCAAACAAGTTGAGATAATTACCATTACCAACAAGACAGAGTTTCCCCCGTCAGTTAAAAAAGACTCCAAAACTAAATCCTTAGAGTAAAACCCCGACAAAAATGGAAATCCTATTAAAGAAAAACACGCCACAACCAGCCAACATCTAACAATGGGGCTCCTGAATAAAAACCCGCCTAAATAACGTAAATCCTGGATACCTGAAAAATGAATTACAGCACCTACACAAAGAAATATTAACGCCTTAAATAAGGCATGCCTAACCATATGAAAATAGCACACCCTAATAGCCCCTATAGAAATTGAAAGCATTATCACACCAAGTTGACTTAAAGTTGACAAAGCAACCACCTTCTTAGCATCAGGCTCAAATACCGCACTAATAGCTGATATTAATATAGTTATCCTCGACACTAAACTTAAAAATAAATACCAACCACCCGCAATAGATGCAGAAAAACGAATTAGAACATATACCCCAGCAGTTACCAGCGTTGAAGAATGAACTAATGCTGAAACGGGAGACGGAGCCGCCATAGCGGCTGGCAATCAAGCAGAAAATGGAATCTGGGCTCTCTTGGTTATACAACCTACGATCACAACCCCACAAAATAGCTCTACACCCCTCTCCCCCAAATCAATAAACCCCCAAACGGATAAGCCCCTGGCAAGTCTAATAGCAATAAAAAACAAGACATCCCCTACTCGATTTCTTAAAACAGTTAATGTCCCCGAACCTAAAGAGCGCTTATCCTGATAATAAATTACAAGAAGATATGAAGTTAAACCTAACCCGTCCCAACCAATTATCAACCCTAATAACCTAGGGATGAAAACCAAAAATAATATTGAAGCCACAAATAGTAAGACCATCTTACAAAATCGGGAGTAATAAACTTCACCATCTATATAAAACCCATTATAAAGCATAACCCTTCTTGAAATCAGTAAAACTACAAATGAAAATATCACACTGTAAGGATCTAATACAAAAGGAATTCTTAAATTTAAAACATCCGCACAAAGGAGCTCAACTTCAACGAACATTACACCCCTTCCTATTACGAAGAAAAAAGCCATCCACCCCACCCACAAAATTGTACAAGCTAAACCATTAAAAAAAGCACAAACCTTTATAGGGTATGACATATTAAGCCTACAAAATCCTCTGTTCCTACTGGGTAACAACCAGCTATTCTTAATAAAATAAGGCCTAACTATACCCCTAAAGATATTCTTAACATAAAAAACACCACAGCTAAAGGTAAAACGACCTTTCAACATAGATCTATTAACTTATCATAACGATAGCGAGGAAGAGTCCCACGAACAATGATGAAAATATATCTAATTAGTACTCCGATTACCGTAAATATTAAGTCCCCTAAAACGAATACATGCGTTATTATACTAAAAAATAGAACGGTAGTTAATAGCCTGATAAACATGATTCTACCATACTCAGCCAAAACTAATAAAGTGAAACCAAACGCACCATATTCCACCATATAGCCAGATACTAATTCTGACTCCCCCTCTACAAAATCGAATGGAGTTCGATTAGTCTCGGCTAAGGCCCTAACGAATCACATAAAAAATACTTCTACCAACCTAAGAACAAAAAAACCACTGGCTGCACGTAGCTCGTAAAGCTCAAAAGTACCAATATATAATAGAGGGCATAATATTAAAGTTCTAAACCCCACCTCATAGGAAACCCTCTGAGCAGCAGCTCGCATAGCCCCTAAGAGCCCATACTGACAATTTGAACTTCAACCACATATAATTACCCCAAACACCTTAACACTTGAAACACACAAAAAATATAACGCGCTCAGCTTAAAATATATTACGGGGTGTCTAATGGGATATACCAATCATAACCTATACGAAAAAAAAAACACAAAAATTGGTCCCGCTAAAAACAAAACTTGGTTAGCGGCAATAGGGACAACTCATTCCTTTGATAATAGCTTTACACCATCTGCAACGGGCAAAAGAAGTCCAATTAAAGAAGGCTTATTAGGCCCCTGGCGAATCTGAACAGCTCCCAAACCCTTTCGTTCGATAATCACAAAATAGGCCACCCCCAATAAAACAATTACTAAACTCAAAACGTTTACTAAGCCACCCACTAATATCATTTCTCAAGAGAACTTCAGCCCATCTCTGAACCTTAACTCCAGCGTATTGTTAATTTTACTATCCTGAGAAAATTAAGGTGAGCCGCTACGCCGGCATCATAAGGTTGACAACCTTAAATTTTTTATAAACTACCACCTTACTAGAAGAGGACACGCCCCACCCCAAGGTCCTAAACCTTATATATTTTCTCTACCACCCTAGTAGACTACGGTACTTTTCTACACCTGCGGCTTACAAGACCACCATTCTAACTTTAACTACACAGTCAGGGGAGAGAAATTTATCCCATAAATAAGGCTACAACTTACCACTTCTACAGCCGCCCCCTAATTAAAACCCTAAGGCGAACAGCCCCCTTAACTGGTCTATCCCACTAGAACGTGTCCGGCTTACTAGTAGTCCTAGACCATTGGCAGCCTCATAAACTCCAAACACTAAAAAAACCAAACCAAATCTAGAACCCCTCAAACTCCCACCTATTCCAAACAATAAAAGGGCTATAAAGAATAACCTTAAAGTTATTACTTCCATAATTAATAATACACTTAAAAAATGACTTCTTTGAAAAAAAATTAACATAATAGAAGCAAAGAATATAAAAAGAGCCACATATATTATCATCTTATTCTAGGCAGGTGTAGCCCGCATCTAATGATTAAGAGTCATTTACTTTATATTAGCTACTAGAATAAAGATGTTGGAAGGAATTTATACCCACATATTTTACCACATCAAGATAACCCATTTTCTGGCACAACATCACTAAAATATTCAATCCAGCGAGCCTTCATTATACTCATGTAGCAAACCTAAGAGGAGAATCACTACAAATCTAAATACTAAAATGCGCATTCTTAGACTAACACTAACTCCAACCCTTAAGACGTATGGAATTAATAAAGCAATTTCAACGTCAAACACTAAAAAAATAATAGCTAAAATAAAGAACCGTAAACAAAAAGCCTGACGGGAACTAGCCATAGGCTCAAACCCACATTCATAAGTTCTTAACTTCTCACGCCTGTAATCTGACTTCACGCCTAGCACATATCCGAGAGCCACCAAGCCCAAAGTAATAACCATTAACACGAATAAATAAATAGCACCTACCCCCACGCTGTTCAACTATTCCCAAGAGGTTAATATACTCTAAATTTAGATCGAAAATCTAATGTGTTACCTTACACCATAGGAACAAGCTCCTGGACGAGTCGAACGTCCTTAGCCGGTTTTCAAAACCAGCAATTACCATTTGAAGCCCTATTTTATACCTTTTAGCTTGTACGGACAAGGTTGCTATAAACCTATCTTTGCAGCCACAACACAACATTCTTACTTAAACCACATCCGCCCCTACAAGAATACCACCCCCAAAAATAAAGATAAAAAAAATAAAATAACAGCCCTAGATATTATACAGACTATAAATCGCACACTTAACCCAGAATAAGATAACACTGCCACCCTCTGGTACCCATGGTTAACCCTGGAGTATAAAAACAGTGAATAACCAGCAGCTAAAAAACATATTAGAAACAAAGGGCCGACCAATACCCGCCTATAACCTATAATACTACAAAAGAGAAAGCATTCGCTAAAAAAATTAATTGAAGGAGGACAACCTATATTTACAGCACAAAAAATGAACCATATAGCCCTCAAAGCCGGTAAAGACTTCAATACCCCCTTACAAATTATAATGCTTCGAGAACCAGTCCCCGCATACGTATAATTTGCCAAAGCAAATAAACAAGGGGAGCAGACCCCATGCGCCAAAGCCATACAAATCCCCCCCATTCAACCTAGGTTAGTTAACCTTAAAATCCCACCCAGGCTAAGTGATATGTGGGCAATAGAAGAGTATGCAATTACTGACTTTACGTCATGAAAACATAAACATAAAAATGAGCAAACCACACCACCCCATAAACTAATAATTATAATAGAATACCTTAAAATTAAAGGCGGAGAACCTAAACACCAAAGAACTCGGCAAATACCATAAATTCCTAGCTTAAGTAGAACGCCGGCCAATAGTATAGAACCCCTCAGAGGTGCTTCAACATGGGCCTTAGGCAACCATCCATGAACCCTAAAAACAGGGACCTTTACTAGTATTCCTAATAAAAGTATTAACCAAATAATAGAGTAGTCGCTAGCAACGTTCCTCCCAACAAGCCTTAAAAGAACCATGTTATCCCTACCGTTCTCCACCCACAAGGCCCCCAACAGTACTAAGAGAGGAAGGGACCCACAGACAGTATAAATGATTATTTGAAGCCCTGCCTGTAACCGCTCTGGCTGATACCCCCACATTAAAATTAACACCCCAGTAGGAATTAAACTCCTCTCAAAAAAGAAAAAAAAGAAAAAAAAATCCGCACACCTAAAAAACAGAATACATCTCAACCCTACTAAACTTACGCAAAGAGTAAACTTACCCTGCATACTGTCAAAATTAAAATCTTCATCCCTGCAGATTAACCTTGTTGCTACCACAAAAATAGTAAGACATACTAAGCTCACACTTAAATAATCCCATATTATTCATCCCCCCCTTATTCTAACACCGTCCGTAAAATGGCTAAAACATGATAGCCTAACAATTTCTAAACTACACATCATGCCGACAATTAACCCCACTGTGCCTTGAACCCTTCTTCCTAAACCTATCCTGTGCTTTTGATACTTCATCTCTAACCTTCAACCCCCCCTCTTCTATTTACTATTTATTTCAACTATCCGGTCATCCAACCCTGACCTCGCTCAGGAAACCCTCCATCTCTGTATTCACCTCCCCCTGAAACCAACATTTCCGCACCATCTCGCATCTTTAAAACACGGATGAACCCGACGGTGTGGTAATGACTACCCTTAGGATAAGAATAAATCAAGGGGTTAGTTCTTCAATTATGATGAGGTAAAGGGTAGCCATGCTGACTGTACTCTAAAGACGTTCTACACACCCTTGCAAACACTAAAGCCCGACGGGCAATTACACCTTCTCAAAGAATAAATAAGAACATTCAAGTAGAAATATAATCCCCAAATGCCCCTCAGCTTGACATCATATGTATCTTCTTATAACAATAAGGGTAATCTGAATAACGCCGAGGCATTCCCCTTAAGCCCAACATGTGATGAGGAAAAAACGTTACATTTACTCTAACGAACATGGCGAAAAAATGGCTCTTCCTTCAAACATGGTGCAGACCAATCCCTCTCATTAGCGGAAATCAATGATGGAACCCACAAAAAATTGCAAAAACTGCCCCCATTCTCAAGACATAGTGAAAATGCCCGACAACATAGTACCTGTCATGTAATACTACGTCTAAAGATGCTCTTGAAAGAATAATCCCAGTTAATCCACCGAAAGTAAAAAAGAAAAGAAATCCCACAGCCCAATACATTCTTGCATTCTTTCGTACAACCCCACCAGCTAAAGTACCCAATCAACTAAATACCTTAACCCCAGTAGGAACAGCAATAATTATAGTAATAGCCCTAAAATAAGCACGGCTATCAATATTAATTCCCACCGTAAATATATGGTGTCCTCAGACAAGAAACCCTAAAATACCAATCCTCACTATAGCATGGACCATCCTTAATGAGCCAAAAGCCCCCTTCTTACCACAATGCACTGCCGTAGCATGAGAGATAATCCCAAAACCAGGCAAAATCAAAATGTACACTTCAGGATGCCCAAAAAATCAAAACAAATGAATAAATAAGACCGGATCCCCGCCACCCACAGGATCAAAAAAAGAAGTATTAAAATTTCGATCAGTTAAAAGCATAGTTAATCCAGCAGCCAGCACAGGCATCGCAACGACCAACAAAAAGGAAGTAATAATCACAGAGACAACAAACAAAGTTGTTCGCTGAGGAGCAATGCCCTCAGGTCGCATATTAGCACCTGTTGTTACAAAATTAATTCTAGCAAAAATTGATGACAAACCAGCAATATGTAAACCTAAAATCATAAATTCTATAGCTGGGGCAGGATGACCCAACCAAGCAGATAAGGGGGGGTATAGAGTTCAACCCGTCCCCACACCTTCTTCCACCTCGTTTGACATTAAAAGTAAAACTGTAGCAGCCGGTAAAAGCCAAAAACTTAAATTATTCAAGCGAGCAAAGACCATATCAGGGGCCGCCAAAAGTAAAGGAACAGCCCAATTTCCAAAAAACCCAATTATTAATGGCATCACCATAAAAAAAATCATTAATAAACCATGTGAGGTTACTAAAACATTGTACACAGACTCACCATAAAATGCACCCGGGTGCATTAACTCAGTTCGCATTATTATACTATAAACTAGCCCAACCAGCCCAGACCATAGCCCTAAAACAAAATATAAACTACCAATATCCTTATGGTTAGTCCTACATAACCAACGTATCAATGAGCTACCACCACTATAAGAACTCAAATTTGCTCTTTCCATCGCCCAAAAGACTTAAATCTACCTTAACACCTTCAACGTTATGTTCTAATTAAACTACCCGAGC
>CAUYWK010000126.1:105000-114780 GCA_963576725.1 Azorinus chamasolen | reverse complement strand
CTTCGAGATCATGAATTTCAGTACTACTTGTTCTGAAAATTGAATACCGCTTAAGCCGGTGCTAGGGGGCGTGAGCAGTGTTGCACTCTCAATTACTGCTCATGAACAGACTCAATAAAACCGAGTCTGCAATTTTCTCTTTTTGTGTTGCAATTTTTGCTTTCGGGGGATCACCTCCCTTCAGAATTTATAAGGGTTTTTATGTAGTTTCGGAATCCAGTACAAAGTAGAAAGTTTATGTTGTTTTATGTTAGGACCAGACTTAAAATCATTGCACATTTTTACATGTTCCGAGACTATATCTTTTTCAGGTGTTTGAACTGTTATATAAGTTTTTGAATCAGTTAGCTCCTTCTTTAAAACATCAACATAATACAATCTTCAAATAATGATTACATTGTTTGATGCCTTGTCAGCAGGAACAAGAACATAATCTGAATGAAAATTAGAAATGTTTTTCTTCAAGTAGCGAAATGTAACTCTAGGTCGAGGTGGTAAAAGATGGTTATTTGATTTGTAAAAAGTTATTCGTGTATCAATAATATCGAAAATACATTTCTTCCAATCCGAAAGGGCATTAACATCAGCATGTTCTCGTCGACACCATTTGATGCAGAATTCTTGAATAGCTTCCGCAATATGAGTTCGACAAGCGTCAAAATCAATAAGGGAAGGTAATCTATATTTAGGTCCTTTAGTTAGGAGGGTCCCGAGACGTTTATCCTTAATGATATCAAAATTACCAGTAATGACATGACCAACTGGTTTATAGCAAAAGCTAGAAATGCTACAATCTCAAGAAATAGGGGTATTAACATCAATATTTAAGTCAGAGACAATTTTATTGTAGTTCAAAATAACAATTCTAATAGATTTATTATATTTATAACAGATGATAGGTGATTCAGAGTTGATGAAATATTTGGGAATAGCATCGATTACATTCTTATCACGAAATATACTTTGAATATCAATAAAATCGATACCTTTATTTAGGAACTGAAGTTTCAGAAAATGTCTTTTATGTTCAGATTCTTTATCAATACGTGGACGAAGAACATGCTGTGTGTAACTTTGTATAAGTGAGGCAGTATTAATGAACGGATCTGTACGCATATAGATTTTATCAGCCTCTTCGTCTATTGACTTAAGACAGGAAAAGGGTAAAGACGATAAACAAGATAACATAGAATGTTTACCAGTTTGTTTTAGAATAGTATGTAAATCATGAATAGACATATTACAACGTAATTTACGCTTAATATTACCATTTCTACGTCTGCCATGTGATCTACTTTTACGTTTTCGAATAGAAAATATAGAGAAAATATCGATACTTGGATCTTTAGAAATGTTGCCGCTTTGGAAAATGTTATCATTAAGGCCTAAAGGAAAAGGTGTTTGTAATTTCTTTATCCAGTCTAGCTCTGTGATAAAACGAGCTTTAGATTTTAAACTACCAGTAGTTTTAGAATCATAATAAATTTGTTCTACTGGTTGAACCGAAACATATTTGAAAGAATGTCCTGTATGACGAAAATGCTGGTAAAGAAAATTGCGTCCTTTTTTTATCCGGCAATGGTAACTGTGTTCACGAAACCTAGTTTTTAAAGAACGTCCTGTCTGACCTACATATTGAATGCCACAACGTGGCGCATTTCATGTAAGAACATATATAATATTAGATGAGTTTCAGTCTAAATCAGAATTAATCTTCACACTAAACACTCTACCATTAACAAGGGATTTAATTGTTGATCTAGTAGAAATGAAATTGCAACACATACACCTCTTACTATTGCACTTAGTAATTATTGGATACACCCTATGTCTTTTGTTCAAATAATGTGAATTTAGATGGACTTTACCATAACGAATGATAGATTGCTTTAAAGGAGACAAAACGATTTTAGGTCCATTATGAAAAATGTTACTAATAGCCGAAGAGGGAACATGAAAAGATGAAGCAGAAGACAATTTTAGAGGTTTAATACAAACTGACGGCTGTAGTGATTGGAAATTAGCCAGGTTATGAGGAATCTGAACGGAAGACACAGAGTGTAAGTTTAAGTTATTAATTTTGAGTTTAGGGAGACTATTCATATTTTGTGTAGTAATTGTAGCACCCTTCTGTAAAAAGCGACATACGTATGTAACGAAAAGTGGTGTAAAATAATATAAAACATACCACAGGTTATGACAAAAATAAAGAAGACTAAGAATATGAATGAAACATTGAATAGTGAAACATTGAATGGGTAAAAAGTAAGAAGAAACACAAATAAGGTAAAGTCACACTAGAGAAAACGCAAAGGGCACAAATCTTAAAAGGGAAATTAAAATAGTCCCACAATATGTCGGTGAGTACGGAAGCCACCATGAAGTGCAAAGTACGGTGTAAAGGTATGAGGAAACACATTGAATGTAGAGCAATCCCTGCAAGAGGAAGAAAACAATATTGATTGGATGTACGGGGAGACGTTTCACCGCCGCCACACTGCACAAACAACACTATTGTGCTTATAAATGGAAAAGTAGTAAAGTCAAGCAGGCAAAGCCACATGCAAGACGCAACCACCACCAAAACACCGATAGACAGCATGACAAACACACACACACACACACAACCAGACACCCAAACGCACACACACACACACGAAATGAACACAGAAAACACCAAAAGAGACACAAGAACCAGGGACAAACGTTCCACAACATGAACAAAGCACAAAGACGCAAGGCAAACAAAAGGAAGGGTGACAAAGAGAGTACCGCCTTGGCACGGTCAGCAGCAAAAACACCACTGGGGGTTTAAACCGGTTTACGGACGTCCTAACCTCACACTTCTCTCAAAGTCACCCTAGCTTTACAAATATTGTAAATAAAGGTATCCCCGCTGGACTTACCCACAACATAGACGACGGTGAACACAGGACAACATGTAAAACATAGCATAATAAATGTGACAATCCGTCAAATATGTACTCAATGACTTTGCTGAAGTCAGAGCACCTGCAGGTAAGCCGTTAAGGGCACGACAGGGAAAAAGTAATACATGAGTCTGGTAAGCTCCTCCTGTATCCAAGTTTAAGAGTATACCATCATAGAGTACTACCCTCGGCCTGTCATCGCGCAAGCAAAGAGGGAAGCGTAGCTACCGACTGTAAAAGGGTCGATAACCAAACATGCAGTGTGTTGCAATATAATAGGATCATAACCTTTCTTTTTAAATGTTTTAATGCGTTTTATAAAGTCCGTTTGTATACATAACCCTTTGAGATAAAGCTTTGAAACTTGGAACACTTGTTCACTATCACAAGCTTTATCTGTAAGCAATAGTTAATAACTATGTCAAGCATTTTTAGAATTTTTAGCTAAGGTTTTTGTTAAAGTCCACTATTTACATAAAGAAGACTTGTCTAACATCACAAGCTTCATCTGAAAAATTGGACGTATTATGGAATGGCACTGTCTGTCTGTGTGTAACTCACGTTATACTTGGTGGTTCCTTCTCAAATTGCACCACAATGTTTATCTGGACATGCTACAGTAGCGTGTGTGTGTCCCGGTATGTATATTCAAAGTCAAGGTCGCACAATTGGACTTAGAATTTGTATTTAGCATTTGGGTTCAGAAAATATGTTAACCTCAGTTTATGTTGAATAAGGCCTCGACGTGCGTATTGCCCACTGGCACTCTTGTTTGCAAATGTCAATGTGTTCCGCATTCAAAGGATTAACAATGGTGGACAATAACAGCTGTTTATATCCTGTTTTACATTGTATAATGTTCTACAAAAATTGTTATTCTCTGTCTTTCCAAGACCTGACTGGCATATGTAAACAACGCAAGATGAGACATCGGGTAGCTAGACCAGTTTTCAATAGGAGCTGAAACTGACACATTCAAATGGCTTCTGCCCGGAATATACATGTTCTCTTTAGCTGCTTAGTAACAGACTCATTTTACCAATTATAGGTACATGACTTTTCTAACGCACAACTTTCAATTAGATCATGCCAAACACTATTTCAATAAACCATTCATAAATAAATAAGTATACTTACTTGTTTGAGAGATTTCATGTTATTGACAAAAGCGTGGGCGTGCTATTAGCAACTTCTTAATTGTGGATGTTATACATAATTGAAAGAAAAAATTCTTCTATACAAATTCTTAAATAATTCTTAAATAATTTATTTTTCTTTTTTAAAGATTAAAGAAAGGAAAAAAGTATCATTTGGATAATACGTTGGTCAGCACTTGCAAATGTAAAGAGCATCCATGTATGTCCACTTAGATAAGTTACATTGGTTTAACTTTTGTCATGAAACTGGGACTATGTTTGGTATAGAAAACATAATACAGAATATTTTATTTGACATAAACGTTTACTTTTCTCGCCATTGTCTAAGATACAAATCTGCAATTTTCTCTTTTTGTATTTCTACTTTTTATTTCGAAGGATCACCCATTTTCAGAATTTATGTGACGTTCAAAAATGAATAGTCTAAGGGAAAGAACTTGTTTATTAAAAGCAGTACATGGCAGATCCAGATCATTTGAAATTTAATGATATTTATGGTATGAATCGACTCGGGTTGCCTATACGAAATATAATAAGTGGAGACACGGATACGAGAGATTTATCTGAATACACGCTGTTTGCCGACTATTCTCTCTAAATGTATATAATTTAATTGTCAGGATCGGATTTAAAGGGTCGGGACCGGCGTACGCCCCCTAAAATTGCCCAAACAAACTCTTTTTTGAGTAGTAGATCTAATAAAAATCAATAAAACAATTATTTAATCTGAGTTTTTAATTTCCTGTTTGCAGTTGGATGACATAACTAGTGTCTTTGAAAATTACAAAGACATTAGTGATGCCATCAAACTTTTAAAAAGCTACGCCCCACAACTACCCCAACCCCCACCCCCAATCTGAAATTTGGGATCCGCACCTGATAATAACATATTGAACCGTAATAACTACAATTACATATCTCGAGGGACTTTAAACATTATTAAACAAGTAGCATTCGAATACTCTTATATAAAATAATATCCCATGTGTGTATATTTGAAACCTGTATAGCCTCAGATCAACAGATCTTTGTCTGAATGCAATGTTAATACTTGAACAGGGGAGACAACTCATTAAACATCACATCTAAGATTAGCGTCTAATCAAATCGTACGCGTTTAAAAACTTGTGATTGAAAATTAAGATTCTGATCTAAACAGTCTCTTAAGCGATGGCTTGTCCAGTTCTACAATATTTGCAAAACAATACGTCTTCTTTTCACAGAGGGCGTCTAATATGGCCGCATTGTTGACCTTTCATAAATAGAGCGGAAGTCATGCAGGATATATCTAGTAAAGGTCAACAGCAACAACAGAATGACGGGCACACACACACACACACACACACACACGCACGCGCGCGCGCGCGCGCGCGTCCTCGCATTAATTCAATTTCTGAATGCGTTTCGTTATGGCAAATTAAAACACATTGGCAAGGTAATCACATTTGTTTAATATTGCTTATCATATTATTTGGCGACGACCATGTCTGCTGCAGGATCCATGCTAAAACGGATGCATTGTGCACTTATAGTCAGATCAATGAATCTGTCTCTGGCTCCATAAACGAACATAAATACTATTACAACCACTGCCGCACTTATTACTGCGAGCAGATCTTCTGACGATAACATCATATAAAATGTTTGGGTCGACAACAGACCTGAAACAGACGGAACACAACCTTGTCACGGTTACCTTAACAAATAGGATGCTGAATAAAAGTACGAGTCATACAGGAAATACCACATGTCTATCAAAAGATAAAAAGAGACAAACAAACAAATATATTGGACAGGTGGAAGTGTCACTGGGGGGGTTAAACCAGTTTAGGGGCGCCCAATTTCACACTTATTCCATCCCAATCCTAAGAGACAAACAGTGTAAATAAATGTATCCACATTCCGACTAGTCTACAACAACCGCGATGGCAAATACAGTGTTAAATTGCATGTACAACGAAAATATATTTAAGTGAAACAAACTGTATCCGCTAGTGTACTCAATGATTGAGCTGCAATGACAGTAAATGTAGAAAGGTAATAAAAGTACAACAAAGGTATGTACAAGGACCCGACTTCCTTCTTCCGTATCTGAATTTTAGAGGGTGATTGCCAAGTGTAAACAGCTGACAACTAGGCATACAGTATGGTGGAGGGCTATATAAGTATGTCCCTTTTAATGAATTGTTTAACATATTTGACGAACAAAATAAGAAAATGGGCATGTCCAATAATTTTACCAAGTCTGTACATCACATTACCATACTATTCCGAATGTGAAATACCGTGTCGCAAGAGCGTGTAAAATACATGTACATTGAAAAGTAGGTCTGAGATAATAATTAAAATGTCTATCTCATCTTATCTATAAATTAGATTCCTAAGATAGACAGCTTTATAAAAGTGGCGTACAACCTAACAGAAATCCTCAACTAACAGTTCATTAAAAAGAGGAACAGGGAAACTGCGTATTTTAGTGATTACTCAATAGCACTTTGCTAAATACACACTTAAAATTGAAACGAGTGTCTAACAAAATAAATATTGGGAATACATGGTTGAATCAGATGTGCATTTAGTGTAACAATCTGACTAATGTATCCCCACTTAAATGTATTTAGCAATGAAAAGTAAATATGGACGTACCCATTGTGTTTTGTTGGATATTCCATTACTGTTAAAAGTGAGGATTAAAACTCAATTAATCTATAAATGAAAAGGTAGTTAAGTCAAGCAGGAAAAGACACATACAAAACGCAACCAACACCAACAGAAAGCAAACAACATATCCACACAACCAAACACACACACGCACAAACACACGAGACAAAAACATCAAACACAAACAAAATCGCAAACACAAAGGCATAAAACACAAAAGCAACGGTGACAAAGAGAGTACCGCCTTGGAACGGTCAGTGGCAACTGGCAACCTTATCTGTCTCTAGATCTAAGATTGAGACAGCATGCAAACATACATATAAGCAACAGAGGGTACATTTAAACATACAACAGTGGATTATAAGAACAGTATCAAAGCTTAAACATGCATGGCAAGTGAAGCATTCAAAATAAAAAAAAACTACAAGAAGGAGCGCCGCGTTGGAACGGAATGGTCGGTAGCCACACAATGTTACTGGGGGGGGGGGGGCTTAAACCAGGTTTTCGGGTACCCAGCCTCGCACTTATCCCAAGTTCAAATGTAAAGTAACATTCCCCTCCAGACAACTCCACAACATATGTAACCCATCTTTACTTAATGAAATCAGCACAATGCCATCCACGTACTAGAGCATTGAAATGTTAGTGTCACCAAGGTGAAGATCGTTTATTTCAGCCATAGGGTCGTTTACAAAGACAGAAAATAAAATGTTGGCGATAAGTTATCTACATGCTTTAATTTATCGTGAATATTTATTAGCTGCAATTTTATAATGACACATGGGCACGGGATGTTTGTTTTGGTTTTGGTGGAAATTGTAGAGTCAGATCTACTATAATGTCTTAGGCAAATAGAGCAGACCCTAATCAGACGGTTTCTAAAAGAGCCTACTGGGTCTAGTCTTTGTATGAATGAAAGGGTTAATGATTCATTAGCAACATGACTCCTGACAGCGTCTCTCGAATCTAACCTCTCTACCTCCACCTCAACCCCCACCCAGCTCCAATAATGTGCCAGTCCTTAAACTAATTTTCAGTAAACATGGAAATCCGGGTTGGTTTAATCGGTCTACGTATATCGTAGTTATGGCTGTAGCAGATAAGACAGGGTTAGAGCAGGTAAGTTTTACAGCCCATTAAGTGTTAAACAAAAACATACCTCGCAAGCCATTGGTTTGTTTGTGAAATCAATTACCATGTACCGATCAACAAAGAAACAGTATACTCTCAACTATAATCCACAAGGTATATAATTATGTCTGGTACGTGCAATGACTGAAGCATGTTACGTCACTGTCGTGTCGCGTGGTTTTATCTTTCAGTGGCATAGGCGAATAAGGACTTACCTTTGCAAAACTGTTTGGATCCTTGGAGACGCCTAGTAACCCGATGTCTGCTCAGGATCCAAACTGTGTGACACTAACTATACTTTTGTAAATAAATGGTATTAGGGTTGGAAACGCCACTTTGAACCCTCAAGCAGACGATAATCTTTGCAGATGAAATATATCTGGTGCTGAAAGGGTTAATATACAATATGTCTCTTTATCGGGGTATTATTAGTCCCGTGGTCATAGAAACGCCTTTACACATTAGAATGATTAAATCAGTCTTATGAAGATTGTCCGTTTAAGCCTATATCGAAAATGCTCCTATATAAGCAAATCATTTATGTTATTTTAGGCATTTTAAAACGCGTTACAAGTCGAGACTATCACTTTAAGTGTTTTAAACTCGGTCGGCTTAAGGTAATCGGAGGTAGACAAGTAGATAAGTAGTCAGAGTTAGGATGAACTACATCTAAATGTGTTTGCAGGATTAAATTTTACAGCGCGTATAATTTAACCCTTTCCCTCATACAAATTTGCCAGTATAAAAATTCAGCTAATAAATATTCATGATGGCATTATTTCTTACATGAATATTCAACAGGGAGAAGGTTAAATACATACCGTACATTGGGTTGTTGTGTGTTTTTGCTACAATGTCTCTGATCTGGGTCTACACTGCAATTTTGTGAAAACCGTGTATATGAAGGAAAGTGTTACGGTTACCAACCAGTATAAGTGCTTCAATGATATAAGCAAATAATCCCCACTGTTAGCCCCACTATAAAACGGCACAAATTGTAAAACAAATGGGTATGAATCTGTTCTCTTCGCAAGGAAGCGACGAAACCGTGTTTACCATATGTAAATAGGTTGGATCCAGATGTGACGCCGCATTGTGCGGTGTCTCATCAGGATCCAAACTGTTTGACACTTTCACCACATTTTGCCAAGAAACGAGAGAAAGTTTTATTTTCAGCATTGAAGCAGACGACAATTGTTTCATACAAACAATTGTTTATTTGCAAGGAGTGTTCCGATTCGAAACTGACGAAACAATTGTTTTTGCAAATGTTTGGCGGTTTTGGGCGTTTTATCAGTTCAAATGATTTACTCATGATCACTTGCTCTGTTATTAAACATAAAATAATTTCTGCTCAAATACGGATCTGGTGCAATTTTGACATCTTCACTGCTGTAAAACCAACTCATATATCCATCTATTCAATTCTACTACAAATAAATATCATTTAACCCTTTTTATACGCCCGTCGCCAGACGGGATGTATTATGTCTGTCCGTCCGTACGTGAACTTTTACTTATCCGCGCTCTAACTCAAATAAATGTTATCCAATCCTTTTCAAATTTGGTGAGCATGAATATAACTATAATGTCTCAGTCAAGTTTGATAACCAGCAAGGTTCCCCAAGACACTCCATAATTATTTCCCCTTACTTTATGAATTTCAGTGAATGTTTGCTTGTCCGCTCTCTAACTCAAACAAATGTAATCAAAAAAATTTTTTCCAAATTTGGTCAGCATGAATATTACCATAATGTCTCAGTCATGTTCGATAACCAGCAAGATTGTCCCAGACACTCAGGAATTTCCTCCCCTTACTTCCCCATACTTTATGAATTTCAGAGAACTTCTTGCTTGTATACTCTCTAACTCAAACAAATGTTATCCGGTCCTTTTCAAAT
>CAUYWK010000126.1:0-100000 GCA_963576725.1 Azorinus chamasolen | reverse complement strand
ATAAACCATTATAAAATCTTATACGATATACCATCATAAAACCATATACTATATACCATTATAAAATATTGTACTGTATACCATCAAAAACATATATTATATACCATTATAAAACCATATATATGTACTATATACCATTATAAAATATTATACTGTATACCATCATAAAACCATATACTATAGACCATTATCAAACTATATTCCATATACCATTATAAAACCTATTTACTATTACACAACCAAATATACATACCATTATACAGTCATATGCTATATACCATTATAAAACCTTATACTATGTAGCGTTATAATAATACATACTCGTTACTATTTCAACCCTTCGCTTGCTGATTTTTTTAAAATACATTTCTCCTTCTTTACCCATGCCCTGTTGTATAGTTACATATATCTTCACCGTGTACAAGTATTTCGCTGTGCAATCACTGCTGTGGAGTGCACTGGCTGCACAATCAACTTGTAAATAGTGCAGACCCTGATGAGACAGCTCCTGCAGGAGCTGTCTCATCTGGGTCTTCACTATTTACAGGCAGGTATATTGACGCGTATAGCACGCGAAGGGTTAAAACATCAATCAATACATATTCAGGATGTCATTATATCTTACATCAATACTCATCGCGTAAACGGTTAATGATGTATAATACCACCATGTCTATAAAACTGTGTCTTTTGGGGATAATTGCTATGGCAATTATCCCATTTGCTCCTAGACTATTTTAGATCAAACCTATTTCAATTAATCCGCCGAAAATGAGCATTAATTATAGAAAAGAATTGTGTAGTTTTTAAATAATTGTTATAAATAGAACATTTGCTCCAATACAGTTTCTACCATGGCGAAAGTGTCCTAGGTTCAAATTCATCTAATTAATATTCATGATATCATTATTACTAACCTGAACTTTGAATGGACCTGTCGTATGATCAATACATGACTACTTTACCCTTCTCCGCCACCGTACTCGCATTACAATCAGCTTTGGTCCAGGCGTGATGCCGAGTCTCATCAAGAACCAAACTGTTTGACACTCGGTCAATAGTTTATCAAAGACTTGA
Organism: Azorinus chamasolen; assembly: GCA_963576725.1. NCBI lineage: Eukaryota > Metazoa > Mollusca > Bivalvia > Cardiida > Solecurtidae > Azorinus > Azorinus chamasolen. Next base: position 98,923 of record CAUYWK010000126.1, on the reverse strand, counting down.
CATAATCAAAACTAGTCAAATTTGTCCCGTGTCAAGATATAGGCAGACATTATATGTTCGCATCTGGATACGAATTAAGTGGATTATCTGCGACCGACAGCCATGATTTATTCACAATCGTTTTTGATAGTTTAATACATAAGCTATTGTAACCTATTACATGCATTTTAAAATCGATCGCTGATATTCGTAAAACTAGTCGGAGGGAGATTCATAGCACAATGGTGTTCTTTTAAAATTGCAAACAAATAGCATACGATAAAGTCATACGACGACCATACGACTTAGCCCTTTACTCTACTCTATAGACACGCCATATAACGTATTTGTAAACAGGGTAGACCCAGACTAGAGAGCTCACGGCGGGTTGTCAGGGTCCATGCTTATAAAGCTATTAGTTGAGTCTGAGTTTCGTTCTCAAGCTTTTGATTGGTCAGATTTGAGTTCTCAAGCTTTTGATTGGTCAGATTTGAACCAAAGGCTCAAATCTGACCAATCAAAAACTTGAGAACGAACTCAGACTCAACGAAACGTTTTATAAGCATGGACCCTGATCAGGGTGTTTTCGTGTCATTATTTCTTACATAAATATTCATGGAGTAAATAGTTAACAAAACATATCGATGGCTGTAGTGTATTGAAGGAGTTTACGATCGTTTAAGACTCTGACATACCGCTGTGCAACAATCGCACCCAAATGCGATTGATGGTGACCAATGTGGTAGCAGTAAAGCTGTTTTTATATTCAAAAATCGACAATCTGTCGCTCGACTGCCAAATAATATTGTTTATCCAGCGATTACTGTTGATTGTCCACGATTTGCAGCACGACTTGTCAAATGTTTATCATATCCTGTCGTACCGCCACCTAGCGCGACTGGTCCTTATAACCATTATTCGATCATAACAAAATGTGCAGACCCTAACCAGACGGGATGAGTACATGTATGCCACAGAGATGGACATGGGTATATACACTGTTTGTAAAATGTCAATATAAAACGACATGTAATTAATCCATTAGTTCTTTGGATTAAATGATTGAGTTTTATAAATGAAACATGCAGATTTGAATGTTTTCATCATCATTATCATCATCATCATCATTATTATTACTATCATCATTATATTATCATAATTAGAAGTAGTAGTAGTTGTAGTATAATCATCATCATCATTGTTATAAATATCATTATTACTGTTATTAGTATCATTATCATTAATGTTGTTTTATTGTTTTTGTTGTTGTTGTTGTTGTTGATGCTGACACTTAAAGGGTTAATGTTTTAAGTCTTTGCATAGGCAAATGCAAGCCAATCTATACATCAGATGTATGGTCTAATAACACGGTTTATCAGGATACAAATTGCCTACACTCGGTCAATGTTTTTGATAACAAATAAAATTGTGTTTGTTTGTATCGGGGTAATTGCAGCAAACGAACATTTTTTGTATACGGCACTTATCAGCATGCACTGAGATAAACTTGACTTCTGAACTTTGGCACAGGGGAGCTAGATGGTCATTTGTTCCGTATTTACGCAAAGGGCAACAATCGCTTCTGGCATGATGACGGATGGGGCGATAAGCGTATCTCTTCCAGATGGCAACCGAACGACCAATTCGTCAAATTCTCATTCTTGGAACAAAGCGACGGTTCCTACAAAATTGGGGTAGGTAATCATAAAATCAATGATAGACCGATAAAGCGTTTCCTTGCAGGCATTGATCTGAATTGATTTGTCCTGTCTAATTAGCCCATTAATTCTTTCGCTGTCAATGTCGCATCTGTGATTACCTATGCAAACAGTATGGATCCAGATGAGACGCCGAGTGACTCATGGGCATGGGTAAACAGCCTTAATCCAGATCAAAGTTCTGATAGATGCGTCATGTGATAAGGGTCAATATTGTTTGCTGAACGCATGGATGCCAATTTTTTACATCAGTATTTTCTTTGCTTGCGATGTCCCCTCCCCATAAATATGAACGTTCAAATTTTAATTTGTGCCAGTAAAGAACTATTTCAAGTAACCCTTTTGGCGCCAAATTCCTACTTGTCGTTTACAATCCAATTTTGTTAAATCATTCGGTAAAATAAGGAAGTAAGATAAATAAATGCAAACTTCAAAGGAATAAAGCACATATATAGAAATAGAGTTTGAGACAAAAAGTGAAGTCCCTGGTCAGACGCCGCCTTGAAAAGTCTGATCTGGGACTATACGCTATTTGTCGTGGTTCATTTAGCGACATTGGCGGTGAAAGAGTTAACAATTTTTATTGTGTTATGTACATGTGTTTGTGAGTGTGTGCTAAAGTGGTGTGGTTCCGTGTGTATGTGTGTGTGTGTGTGAGTGCGTGTGCAACGTGCGAGCGTGCGTAGTGTGCGCTTGTATGTGCATTACATTACATTTGACTTTCATATGTTTTATTGACATTCACCACTCCAAGGTAGAATGTGTTCTGTGAATTTGGTTTGTTAAAGGGAGTAATTCCAATAAACTCAGAATACGTTGGAATCACCCTACCAGCAACGAATTACATTCGTCCTCAGAAATATATTCAAGTTCCTCCACGTATACTGCATCTGCACACCGGGGGCAGAGTCTTTAGAGCCCGAGTTACTCGGCGTCTCCTATGAATCCAAACTGTTTTTAAAAGTTAGTTTCGATTCGCGTCGAAAGCGTTATGGTTCTGCGTACCATTGTATAGTAGTCTCATTTCGGATCCACGTAATGCTATACCATACTCAGAGCGTTTACATACCCTTTCCCGATGCAGTGCATGTTTGTATAGGCGAATCTACTGCTGTGTTAATTTGTGCAAATAACCATGACAACAATACTTGCAATGGTTAATCCATTGGAGTGTTTGTTTATTTGTATTGGAGTGTTTACGTCATTTTAAACCTTTACTCCATGAATATTCATATGAGAAATAATGACGTCATGAATATTTATTGGAGTATTCCTTATTACAGCACATGGGCACAGGCATTCTTGACTACAGCAGGGAAAGTAGAATCATATCTGTATCATACCATAAGCAATCAGAACAGACCCTGATCAGACGGTTCCAATAGGAGCGTATTTATGGAGTAAAGGGTTAACAGTAGTTCAGACATTTAGTGACGGCCAGCTAAGCACATATCGAGAAAAATCCATCGGGTTTTCTGTGCATGGAAAATACATGTACTGTACTGTTTCGTGCACAGAAAAACATCCGAGTAGAGCCATCGACATATCGCAAGCCATGTCGAATACTTCCTCAAATGAAAAATCCGAATGACCTGGTCGGCATTCAAACAAGGGCGGTGAGGAGTCAAGTGATTGTCAGTCGCAGGTCATACCTATTCGGCCATGGAGACCACCCATATATCAATGGTTCTTATGAATGGAAAAGTAGTAAAGTCAAGCAGACAAAGCCACATACAAGACGCAACCACCTCCAAAACACCGATAGACAGCTTGACACACATACACACACAACCACACACCCAAACGCACACTCACACGCGAGATGAACACAGAAAACACCAACAAACACACAAGAACCAGAGACAAACACTCCACACATGAACAAAATCACAAGCGCAAAGACGCAAGGCAAACAAAAGGAAGGGTGACAATGGCACGGTCAGTAGAAAAAACACCACTGGGGGTTTTAACACCTTGAAGTCTAACTTTTCAAAGTGGAATGACCCATCCTTGTTTAACCCTTACAGTGCGGGACACGAATCACTAATGTCCTTTGCAAACAGTGTAGACCCAGATGAAAGGGCTCCTAGATGAAGCATATTCATCAAAAGCTTGACCTGTTTTAATTTTGGAATAGTCCATTTGAAAAGTGAGCGTTGTAAAGGTTAATTAAACAGTCTACTCGGTATGAATGGGCATAGTTTCTGAGAATGGCAGAGCAGACCTTGATCAGAGGGACTCCTTTAGGGGCCTCTGATCTGCAAAGGGATCCTCTGATCTGGTCTACATTGTTTGCAAATGTCAGAATAGGCGTGTACCGTATTCAAAGGGTTTACAAAAGTAGACAATAACACGTGACCTGTAAACTGATCCATATAAATTATTGTACCGCTGATATTCGTTTCAGGTGAGGAACACGTTTGTTTATGATGTCGATGGTAGCACAAATATACTTAGCACCAAGGTCAACTCGATTCCAGACAGCACAAAATTCTTCGTCACAAAGGAAGCAGACGGAGTTTTGCGTATTCGCGCCAAGCGAAACGGGAGACTGGTTCGGATGGATGGAGACAAACTGGTCTCCACCAGATACAATATTGATGATGTAATGTCTAAATTCTACCTGGTGAAGATTTGACTGAACTGAGTAAATATCGTTCAGCAAATATTTCATTCAGATAAATACTACTCAAAAGACGTGTTATGTTTTATGAAGCGACATTTTTCAGTATCTCAGCAATGTCGTCTCCTGGACAAATTTTCGTCTTCTTCAAGTTTTATGAAGGGCATTTCTTTTATTTTTATAAAAAGGTAGACTGAGCGTTAAACAGTTTGGATCCTGCTGGACCTGGGTCTAATCTGTTTGCATAGCATAGTCCCTTCTTCGTGGCCATGAAGAATTTAAAGATTATTGATGTTTCTTCTTTTGGTGTTTTGTTTTTTAACCGGGTTTTCCACGGAAAATCCGGTTATTGAAATTTTGATGTACGACGGGCAGACGGGCGGTCGGTCAATGGGACGGGCGGCTGCCAATTTTGTAAGTGCAATTCCTCTGAAACTGTTCAACAGATTTTCATAAAACCTTACATGTAACAAGGACACAATATGTAGATGTACATACATATCCCTAATAGCTACGGTGCGTACAATGCATTTGCATTTCGCTACACTCCTGACTACTATCAAATAGATTAAGCGTTTGTTAAACAGTATGGATTTCCGAGTTACTAAGCCTCGCATCCAAAATTGTATGCAAATCCGAACCGGATTGCAGATTGCGGGAAAAAGGTTAATTCATATTTCAAATACCGTAAATGCTATATTTCAAGCAAGGGGACCTGTAAGATAATATAGTTGATAAATTGTTTAAAAAAAGACGTCAATCCAATTTAGTCTATTGTTTTAATATTATATATTATAAACATAATGTCATATATAACCACAGCGGACTACAAAATGAAAACAAAAATAACTAGACTGTCACAGGAAAGCAAAGCTCGCCTATTGTAGACATTGTCTGCAAAGATGAAGTCCAAAATATATTTAACTGAACTATATCAATGTTAAACCTACTGGCAAACTCTATTCAAAATACCAGCTACCTATGGTATGTAATTCATGTTGTATTAGTGCATCTTCACACTTACCCCTAAACTTTAACCTTGAGATTTCAGCCAAAAACAGGTGAAATTTGGAATAAAATTCAATTTCATCACTACACTAAAATTCAGTTTTATTTTAAATTTTAACTACACTACATCAATGTTCAACACATCGCGAACCTCCATTTTATGTATCAGCTTCCTAGGGTAAATATTCCATGTAGTATTAGTGCATTTCAACACTTACCCCAAAACTTTAACCTTCCTATTTCATCCCAAAAAGCTAAGTCCAAAACAGGTGAAAGTTTGACTAAAATTCAATTTTATTTTAAATTTTAACTACACTACATCATTGTTCAACACACTGGGAACCTCCATTTCAAGTATCAGCTTCCTAGGGCAAATATTTCATGTAGTATTAGTGCATTTGAACACTTACCCAAAAACTTTAACCAAAAGCCAACGCCGACGCAGACGCAGAACACGACGCCGGAGTGAATCCATAAGCCCCTTATTCTTCGAATAGGCGAGCTAACACGTAATGACTATTAAAACTTTTCTCTCTGTATCATATTTTAACTATTTCCTTGTTCTGTGTTTATTCCAAATCTCAATACCTACTGAATACGCATGCAAAAGTAGTTATAAAGGAACATGGGGAGTGAAACATTGTAGCCGTTTTAGAAAGTATAGAAATATATCTTTCAAATTCCATTAGCAAACATAGCAGACCCTGATCAGATGGCTCCTACAAGAGTCGACTGATATGGGTATACTCTGATTGCAAATGCGTAAAAATGCGTTTATATGAAGGAAAGGGTTAATAAAAATGCATTATCAATAATAGCATTGGTACAAATGGAGACCCAGCTGGGAACACTGTGCTAATTGGTTACCGTGATTGCAAGAAGTGGATTCTGAGGACTCATTAAAGCAATAAATGTTCTACAGATATGCTTTGAAATGATGTCGTTATCATCCTGGTCGGTATTTTATGAAGGGAAATCGCATAACAATTTGATAGCTCAATCATGATTCAACACAGCGTGTACATTTATTTAATTTAATTTAGAAAGGTTTGCCAGTTGTATTTTGCCAATTCTGTCGTACCCCAAATGACTTCTCCACAGCTGCTCTGACCTGAATAGTCATCGAGTACATGTCTACGATGTCAAGTTTATTCTTTTTCAAACAAAACAGTTGTGCATGCTTAATATCCACTAGTAATTGTATCTTCTTGCGATTTATCTTTTATTAAATGTCGGTGTAGAAGTGTTTCAAATAGTTTCCCCGTACTTTTAAATTATGGCGTCATTTACTGAAAAAGCATATGTTGAAAACTGCATTTTTGTGAAAAACAACGTGTTTCACTTTTTAGGTTTCGGACTACTTTCCGAAACCTAATAGTAATGCATCCCTATGGCATGCCTCAAGCAAATTTATAAAGAAATTCATATCCCATAATGCGCAATCAGACCACTGTTATACTACGAAATATCAATTTATGCTTACAATGCATACGTTCATTAGCCCAAATGCAGAAATTTTGAATGGTTTAACGTTGACAGAATGTTTATCACGTAGCGCCGATTAAACGATTTAGTTGTCTACGGGTGTATTTCACCCGTATTTCTACTTTCATTTTGCCAATAATGTGATTTTGTTAACACCCCTAGACAAAAATATAGTTCCAAGTGCAATGCGTTGGATAAACGATATCGATAATTCTTCATTTAGTATTTGTATCAATTATTAAAATGCGGATGCAACTGTTTCAATTACCAATAATTTTGCCATGTAAAATGCTATTGTCAAGAAAACCTGTAGTATATCGCTAGGTAAGCGATTTGAGTTAACTGTAGTTTTGTATATACAGGATTATCTCCCTTTTTTTAATTGTTAGTTAGATTTCATTGATTTGTTGTTTATAAAAGTAAGTTCACTTTTAAACTTCATTTTGTTTGTTTTATACCTTATAAAAATTAGTACTGTGTATATATTCAAATGAGTGAGGCGGTTGGTCAATCGAAATAATTAATATGAATAAAATGTTTATATGCTAGTTTTCTGAAGTACCTCAAAACAAATGGAAGCTGTATACAAATGCTGAGACTGGCGCAAGCTTATTCAACGATCACTGCTGGTTATTTTGTGATCAGGGCACTGAATATTCATAGAACTTTCAGTGACGGCTTTATATACGTATGTATTGAAGCTATATCGTTGGTTTTTGACTGATAGAGTATTGCACTCATTAAGGTTAAAGATTGGCGAATATATTGTCTGCTTGGGCTACGTAATTGTGCAGTTACCTGTTCTTTGGATGGGCTAAGTAACTGTCCTCTGAGTTCTCTTTTTGGGCATGAAAATTGCACGTTTAGACAGTCCAACCAGCCTAATATTATACTGCTATTTCATAGCGGTCTCAGATTAGCTGAGGCATTGAGATGGTGTTGCTCAGACTGATATAGCCTGGGGTTATATTCGGTTTGAAGCAGGTTTGCTGTAGACCGTGCTCAGGGTTCGGAGCATTGCTGAACCGTCTGCCTGAGGCCGTCTGTTTGAGGCTATACTGTTGAAGCCGTCCTATTGAGGCTGTCTTTTTGAAGCAGTGTTTTCGAGCCGGGCTCGGAACATACTGCAGGCAGGCTTCAAAGCGTTAGTTTTATAAGCTTCTTGAAGCAGGTTTCATACACTGCTCAAGATACGTTTCAGAGCGTAGGGTTACATACATGCTTTGAGACATAGGGTCTGATACGTAGGTTTGAAGTCACAGTAGTGTTGAGATAGCTTCAAACCACAGGTTTCAACAGGGTTTGATGCTTAGGGTCTCAACTCGCATAGTATAGGGTTATATAGCTCACATTTATACAGTTTCATGACATAGCTTGAGGATTGTGTTCCAAGCACCATTTTGAAGTTGGGGCATCGACCAGCCGTCTCGCTGGCTTGGGGCTGTAGTAGTTGTTCACAGTTATAGTTTATTGTTTATTTGTTGGCCCCAAAGCTGAGGTATTGTTGATCACCATAGGTTTTTGTATATAATTTCATGTTTTCATAGTGTTCGTCTCAGGCAGAGTAGCCTCAGAACACCATATATTCATCAGCGGCTAGCATAGCCCAGCCACATCAATTTTATAGTTTCAAGCCTTGTGCTGTGTTTGGCTCAAGACATTGTCACCTCACGGAACGCCCGAAATATTTAAAAAGGTCTGAAGCTGGGTCTTGTCATTGGGGCATCACCTAGCATCCTGACAGCTATGTTATATGATAAATTTGGTCGCGTACGAATATATACCACAGAGCGCCGGTAAAAATGGACCAGAAAGTAATCGACTTCTGAAAGTCGGGCGGATATTTTGAAATCTACAAGCATTTCTTGAATTTGTCGGATTGGTACAGACAACGTTACGGAGAAAACAGTAATGAATAATGGTCGGAACATCCTCAATCTCTACACATTACACACGAACTATGGGAGTGAAGATAACGACTGGAAATTGCAAGACACAGTATAAACACCCGATATGACGGGTATGACTCATATCCGCGGATATGAATTCCGCAGCCTAAAATCGGCCACAATTTAAGCATTATTTATTTTTTTATTAGAAAAACCTTTTATCGAGCTTATTGGCTAATGTTGGCCATATTAATTTTATTATTTGAAATACGTAAATTTAATATTCAGTGCATTGCATAATAAGTAGTTATAGTTGAAGTTGAAGAAAGCTAAAAAAAAAACCATAATATTCGGCACCGACCCTTCGGCACGAAGGAGCACGGACCGTAGTGAAACGCCCCGGACCTTGAGTCTCAAAAGCAATCTGTATTCTGAATGCATCAGAAGTATTTATGTTGAGTTTGGAAGATCATAATTATATTTTTACATCATGTGTAACAAGCATCGTAAACATTGATCATAGACTTTTCAGTTCTCTAAGATCCATGTTTATAATGTGTGTAATGTCTTAGGAGACTTGGTACCAGGTTGTAAGCATTTAAGGATAATTACTCCAATTATAGAGAGTTAGTAGTTATAAAAGAGATATAGTGGAATTATTTTATTGTATGTTTTACATAATGTTAATTATAACATATGCTGAACGTATATAATTCTTGACAAATTTGTGTTTGTAGTGTGTGTTTAAACTTTTTCCCCAGCATTAGTCTGTGTTAACATACAAGCATGCTGTTATTTTCACCCCTGGTATTTAATAATATCCCAAAATGAAGTAGGGGGACATATTGTGTTTGCTCCGTTTCTTATTCTTATTATTCTTTCTTCCGATTCTGATTCTCCCAATTCTTCTTCTTCCGACGTGAACTTGTCCAACGCATTTCTCAGTAAGACTAAGTAATTGTCCGATCCTAATGAAATTTCATATGAATATTGCTTGATACATGCAAATGTACATCCCACTTTTTATTTTTTGAAAATCACCATAACTAAATGGTTGGCTATAATTGGTCGAAATTTAGATATATTTTGGCGAAGTTATATATATTTCGATTTTTTGCTGATAATTGGTATCATGGGATATTTTAGTACTCCAAATCAATTGGTATGAGTTTCGAAAGTACATGTATTGGTTGATTTTGCTGAAAATTGGTATGACGGTATATTTTGGCACTCATGACTAATTTGTAGGTCTTTTTAAAGACGTGGTTGCCATGGTAACTGAATGGTGGCTCTGATTGGTCGAACATTTAGATCTTTTTCGACAAATTCAGATATTGTTCGATGTTGCCCAAAAATTGGTATGTTGGGATATTTTGACACTCAGAATTGATTGGTATGTCTTTCGAAATAATTTGTTGGTATGGAAACTGAATGGTGGGATCTGATTGGTCAATATATTAGATATTCAAATTTGCTGAAAATTGGCATTTAGGGGTATTTGGGTACCCCAAACTCAGTCAAGTTGTTTTGAAATACTTGGTTGCCATGGTAATGGAGTGGTGTCCTCTGAATGGGTCACAATTTACATATTAGATTTTTTGGAAAATAGCCAGTAGGGATATATATATGCAGTTGTTTCAAAAGTGTTGGTTGCCATGGTAACCAAGTGATCACCAATGGCATGTTATTGGTTGAAATTTAGATATTTTGCTCACCAATACCAGTTGTAAGTTCCGTTTAAGGGACATTCTGCAACATATTCGGTAATAATTAGATCTTGTTAACTGTATGATATTTAGATTCACATGGCATATATAATTTATCCAAACTTGGTTGTAGTGTATAGATGGATAAGTGATTGATGCACGCCAAATACTGTTACAATCCACCAGTTAGTAGCAGAAATATGACCCTTTGTTGCTTTCAGATAGCCATATAGGAAGTGTGACTGTTAGAAGTTATATCTTGGAACAGCTTGCTCAGATTTCATTTAAATTTGACGGGGTATTTACATGGATAGGTGCATGACGCACATTATATGACGCCAACGTCGGCCAAATAATAATAGAGTAATGGCCCTTTACTACATTGTACATTCAAATATCAATTTAAGTAAACTTCAGGCACACAGTGGCAAATTGAGCTATTGGAACTGCACTGTGTGCTACTAGTCATCAATTTATTTCTTTAAACAATATCTAAAACACTGACAGGATGTTCAGAAAAGTTCACAGTAATTATGTTCAGATGACCTGTCAATTTTAACAAACAGTTCCATTAAACATCATTTTAGTTCAGGAAATAATGCTTTAGAGGTCATCTTACTATGTATCAATGGTACCAGTCCTTCCCTACCAAGCTTTTTCGTATTGTATAGTCACAATCGACATATATATGGTCCGAAACCTTCAGTACTGTCAGTACTTTGATTAATCCATGGAGGTGCATAACATGTAAAATCTGTTTATTGAACATCTAGCAACAACGCCTGCAAATTTTGTTGTGATTAAGCAACATTTGTAAAATATACAAAGTGCCTAAGTTGTGTAGTGCATACATTGATCTCTGTGGGAAACTATCCAGTGACTCTTAATTTCTTTTTGTTTTTTAGTATATAATTTTATAACACTATTTTATATACAATATTGCTCTAAATGAAGGAATAATGGTGCTAGACTCAGGAACGTAGCTAGCGATACGCACTTACGCACGTGCGTAACATTTGAAAGGTTAAATAAAACATTAGTATGGCCAAAATGGCAAAATATCGAAGGCTAACCTTTGGTAAACGGTCTTGTCATACGATTCCTAATATTGGCGCCTCTGTAAAATTCGCCTTTTGAAATCATTGTAATCAATGTCCTCTCTATTGGCTTATAACACTTAAATATAATCCAATTTATATAAATGGAAAAGAAGTAAAGTCAAGCAGGCAAAGCCACATACAAGACACAACCACCACCAAAACACCAATAGACAGCATGACACACACACACACACAACCACACACCCAAACGCACACACACACACACGAAATGAACACAGAAAACACTAAAAGACACACAAGAACCAGGGACAAACGTTCCACATATGAACAAAATCACAAGCACAAAGACGCAAGGCAAACAAAAGGAAGGGTGACAAAGATAGTACCGCCTTGGCACGGTCAGTAGCAAAAACACCACTGGGGGTTTAAACCGGTTTACGGACGTCCTGACCTCACACTTCTCTCAAAATCACCCTAGCTTTACAAATATTGTAAATAAAGGTATCCCCGCTGGACTTACCCACAACATAGACGACGGTGAACACAGGACAACATGTAAAACACAGCATAATAACTGTGACAAACCGTCAAATATGTACTCAATGACTTTGCTGAAGTCAGAGCACCTGCAGGTAAGCCGTTAAGGGCACGACAGGGAAAAAGTAATACATGAGTCTGGTAAGCTCATCCTGTATCCAAGTTTAAGAGTATACCATCATAGAGTACTACCCTCGGCCTGTCATCGCGCAAGCAAAGAGGGAAGCGTAGCTACCGACTGTAAAAGGGTCGATAACCAAACATGCAGTGCGTTGTAATATAATAGGATCATAACCTTTCTTTTTAAATGTTTTAATGCGTTTTATAAACAAATCATGAAAATGGATATGACCCCGAATTTTCCTAAGTTTGTAGAAAACATCCCCATAAAATTCTGGTTGAGAAATGCCTTGTCGCAGTAACGTCCGTAGATTGCAATTATATTTACTAATGAGAGGTAAATTTCGATAATAAAATTTAGAAAAAGTTTTCCGAAGTTTGTGATATCTGTAACCTTACTTAAGAAGTTTATCAGTTATAACTATATTACGTCTATTAAAATCTTCAAGCAAAGAACAGGCTCGGGCAAACCTAATAAGTTGAGAAATATAAACCCCATAAGATGTAGAACGTGGCACATCTCCATCTAGAAAAGGATAATTAACAATTTTAAAATTAAAATCTTCTCTTTTATCGTATTCACAGTAAATAGACCAAGCCCTGATCAGACATTCAGTATGGGTCTATACTTCGTTTGAAAAAGCATCAATGAGATAAATGGTAAATGCAGTATGGATTTCCGTTTGTTCTTCGTTCTATATAAAGCCATCGCCTGTCCGTTTAACCCTTTACTCAACAAATACACCCATCTATGCCTTTGCAAACAGAGTAGACCCAGACCAGACAACTCCTATAGGAGCCGCCTGATCAGGGTCTACTGTTTGCTGATGAACTAATATTGATCTAATTCTACAGTTTCTGCTTTAGTATGATATTCCAATTTTAACAAGTTTATCTAATTTTCATGATGTAATAATTTCTTTCATGAATATTCCAATACATGTATATCCAATTTCTGTCAATAGTGCCTCAAATAATGTAACGGGCCAGAAGCTAGTGACAGTTTATCAAATCTTAAAGTGGGCAGAATTGACATTATTTAGCATGAGAAGGGTTAAGAAGGAACATCACAAGCACAATCAGAGATCCAGATAAAATTTGTAAATTAAAACAATTTCAAGGATAACTCCTTTATTTCTCCACCAAACACTATGTTGTGACCACTCTTTAGAATTTCTCTTCGAGTGGTCACAACATAGGGTTTGGTGGAGAAATGACGATCTTAGTATTTGAGTACGCACATTTATTTGTTGTCGTAGTTTTATTGTGTAGTTTTGAAACCACTGTTATAAATTGAGCACATACTTAATTTATAACAGTGGTTCCAAAGTACACTATTCTAAAAACAATCCTATTTTCCTGTAAATGTTCCTTTTAAAATGGCCTAAAGGTAGCCGATGAGGAAATGAGTTAACCCATTACGGCATAGGCTATTTTTAGATTCAACCTCTTCATTAAATCTACCAAAAAGGAGCATTTACTAGAGAAAAGGAATTTTCCAGAATTGTGTAGTTTTGAAACCGCAGGAGCAAATGCTCTATTTATCACAATGGTTTCACAAAGTGACTTTTAGAGAAGCGTCAAAAGGCGTCTATATACGGCAATGGTTTAAGAGAGGCGATGTAGCCCCTCTGAAACAACTGGTGTCCTTTAATGCATATGGTAGTTTAATGCAGGATAAAAGTTATACAGAAAGCTCCTGCATAAGCTTTCTACATATGTTTCGTCCAGCAGTTAGCTACATATACCACTTTCCTGTATGGCCAAGACCTCTTTTCGGGGGTCGCATAACCATTTCCCTGTTGCATATCCATGCCAGTATTAACGGCATCATGGATATGTATTACCTGATTTATTTTATAATGGCATATGTACACAGAATTGTTTTCGGTGTTGATAGAATCTTCAGAGTCAGATCTATTAAAAGTTCATAATTTAACATAGCGAACCCTGGTCTGACCTGGGTCTACTATGTTTGCTAAGGCATGAACGAGCATTTATATGAGGAAAGGGGTTAAAGGGTTTTCTACTGAAAATATCAAAGTACGAGTAGAATTGAAATGATACATTCTCCCGCTAAACGCGATTTGACTCGCATTTGCAAACACTTTGAATCAAGGTTAGACACAGCGTTAGTCGGGGCCTCATCAGGACCCATGCTGTTTGGCACTTGGTCGATAGATTCTCAAAATAAAAGAAAATGCACCGAACCATCAAATTTTATAGCGGTATGCATTTTATGTAAAATGCCCATCATTACATCAGCTGAATTCAGATCAGAAAAAAATGTATAAAATCGAATGCATTGAATTAAATGAATTCAAATTGAAAAGCTAAAATAGTACCTGGCAGCTGCAGTGAACTACATTAGCTCTTTCTGTAAAGCCCCGTTCCGACTGTCCCGGACCCCCCCCCCCCCCCCGGTACGTCCCGGATGTGTGGTCCGGGGGAAACCGTGTCAAACCGTGTCAAACCGGGAATACATCCCTGGCGGCACCGTTAACATCCGGGAAGATCCCTGATGAACCGTATTGATCCGGCTTAATCCGGCAGACAGCCCAGGATGTTTTAAAATGTTTAAAACAACCGGGAGTCACCGTGAGTCACCGGGAAAGATATCCAAACCGGCTTAATCCTGGCAATTCCGGGACAACGCCGGTATATTCCGGTGCAGGTCCGGGTCTCTACCCTGGCTTTACCGTGATAGTCCCTAGTAATCCGGGATGTTGGCGAGCACCTCATTCACTATATACCTTTGGTGAACACCCGGAATTGGGCCGGTATATCTCCGGTGTACGACGGTATAGTTCCGTTTTGTACCGGTGGAGTTAGGGACTGGCACACCCGGGATATGACGGGGTGATACCGGCGGCCACCGCTGCACTACTGGCGACGACCGGGGTCACGCCGGATTGTATCGTGTTCAAACGCCGGCCCTACACCGTAAATACACCATGCCAAACCGGAAACTAACCGGGATAGTCCGGGGTCAAACTGGAAGATCCTGCTTCTAAATCGGGGGAACACCGGGGCAATGTCGGGAGTATGGGAATGTACATTTATTTTTTAAGAAATAAGTCCCCGTATCATCCCGGACGCCGGCTATTTCTTCGCCGGGAAGTACCGTGGGGTACCGGGACCAACACTGTGACAGTGGGAACGGGGCTTAATTTATATTTCTTGAACTCTTTCCGTAATGAATATTTATGAAAGAATGCATCACTTAACCCCTTCCGTGCCACAATGACGGGTTTATGATATCACATGCAAACATGTGATAACTCGGCGTCTCATCAGGATCCAAACTGTTTGACACTCTGTTTACTGTTTTATAAAGAAAATGGAAGAAGTACACACACTTACACTAAAAATAAACGAAACTATGCCCAGTAGACAACAATGCTGGCACCGAAAGGGTTAATTCTATATTCACTCTTTATAGAAGTGTATCGACTAAAGAATCAGCGTGCGTACAGCTAAATCTATACAAGTCCATAAGCAAACAAGAACTCTCTGGTGTAGGTCTTTTCTGTTTGCAAAGGCATGGGAATGGATTTGCCTCGAGGGAAAGGGTCAAACTGAATGTAACTTTTAGATCATAAAATGACATTGATACACCGCTGTGTATCAAGCGCAGCGACTGGTCTGAGTCAACATATTGCGTGACACTGACATACACCATTGGTAAGACACTACAAACAGTGTAGACACAGATCAGTCACCGCATCTAGTGTTGTAATAACGAGGTCTATTCCTTTTGCTATTACTTTAAACTTTTGTATGCATGAGTTAATTTACGTTACCTTGTATTTGTAAAACAAAACAAGCCATAACATATGATTAAATTCATTAATTGCAAGTGACTGCGCTTGTTCAGCAGGAATGAACCATTATCTTACCTCCTACAAAATTCTTGTCATTCCATTGGTCAATAGAGGTCACGAGAAACCCCCATAGATTCCTTATGGGGGTACTAAAATCCTTATCATGGCTTTACAAGAGTTATTTCCCTTATTTGACAGCCATATGCTTTTCTCTGAATTATAATAATATTTTATGTTTATCACTACAGTTTTAAAAAATGCATACATATAATTTATGCTTTAATTGGGAGTTGAAATATAAACATTAATTAGTTTTACAATGATAAAAAAGAAAAAACAAAATATATAAACGGGATTTGAGGCAAATACAAAATATTTCATTTGATTCTATTAAAGGGAGGTAATTCTCTTACTTCCCTACGGCAAGCCATACAGGTAAGCCTATGAACATGCGTGTAAATACTTGAACTTAAAGGTAGTCGGTAAGATAAATTCGTTATGCAGTGCTTAGTGTCCCTAATATGGACTATACACTGCCAGCAAATATTAATATGGGACTCGGCTACGCCTCGTCCCATATAAATATTTGCTGGCAGTGTATAGTCCATATTAGGGACACTAAGCACTGCATAACTAATATTATCCTGCTTTGGATCGTATCTGTCAACAGTTTGGATCAAGCTGAGATGCCGAGTAACTCGGCATCTTGTAAGGATCAAAGCTTTTTGAAATACAGTTAAACCTCTCTATAACGACCACTAAATTACATCAAGTATTTTGTGTTAAAGGCAGATGACTGCTTAAAGCAAGGTAATAGTAAAACAGAACGCTTCTATAGGAGCGTTCTGTTTTACTTTCACCTTGCTTTAGGCAGCCACCTGCCCTAATTACCAACTAATAAACACAGTTTAGTGGCCGTTATAGAGAGGTTTTGCTGTACAGTCAATATTTTTCTACAGCTATATTATATCAGAAGTTGTCAAAATTACGCCAGATTCAAATTTGAACAGACGTTATATTGTTACAGCAGAGAAAGTGTTAATTATTCTTTACGAGATAAATAATTTAAATATATTGCATCAGTCTAGGACATTTGCTGCTACATAAGCTGATACTGAAAATTTCATGATCGTCATTAACTACTGAATAACAATATTATGGCTGTTCACTGTCGTACATGTACTGGGTCAATATTAATTAGCATAATACGTCTAATTTTGAAACTCATAATCAAAAGCTGCAAATGCAAATATTTCTGGGGTAACAATTTAAATCAAATAGTAATAATTATACAAAAGAAGATAGCGACAGTATCAAGTGATAACTATCTTCTTGTAGCTATTCTCCAATAGATTGGATCCAGACCATCCGGTGAAACATTTCATATGACCCTTTATTATGCGACGCTGTTATTCCCTAGACACCATAAATATGCCATTGCAAACAGTGGATACCCAGATCCGACGGCTCCTATAGCTGCTGTCTGATCAGGGTTTGCCTTGTTTGCTTATGGTATAATATAGATCTAGTTCTACTGCTTCTGTCTGAGTAAAAACAGGAGCAGTATGATCAGAGTATCCTCTGTTTGCTTATGAAATAATGTAGATATAGTTCTATAGTTCCTATTATAGTCAAAGATTCCTGTGTCTAAGTGTCATTATAAAAATATCTAATTTGTATTCATACTGTCTTCATTTCTTAAATGAATATTCATGGAATGAATAGTTAGACGTATTGAGCTGACTGAATAGCTTGAAAAACAATTAGTCGACCGGCAAATAGATTTAATCCCGACGCCATCTTTTGAGACCCCGAGTTTACCATTATAAAACTTGTTTACCCTTTCCCTCATATTAACGTGTTTTCGCGCATCTGCAAACAGAGTAGACCCAGATCAGACGACTCCTATAGGAACCCCTGATCAGGGCTGCTTATTTTGTTAATGTACTTTGATATATTTGTTTCTATACATTCTAAAATAGCTACAGTGTTCCGCCTTACAAATTTCATTATAACTAATTTGTCCATGAATATTCAATAGGTATTGAAATGTGTAAAACACAGTGAACAGGGAAAGGGTTGATGAATATTCATGAAATCATAAATTATAATTGAACAATTAATGAGGGAAAGGTTTTAGAAACGTTTGTAAACCGTATTGTCTTTAACTAACCACTGGAATAGCAGTCAATGCGATGAAGCAGTGGTCACACTGAGTAACATTAATTACCATTGTGGTTCGGAACTCGACCTGGGCATTTTGAAATTTTCATGCGAGGAAACCTTTCAGCTGACGTGCGGTAAGTTGATAGTTCTGCCCGGGGTTTCTTTTATGCACGAAATAATGCAATCCGATCCATGCCCGGGAAACATTTTTGGGTCTTACTTCCACCTCATGTAATTAGCTGAACGTCGCTATATGACTGAAATACTGTTAAGATACTGTAAAATCCCGATACAAACAAACAAACAAAGATAATCAGCTAATGTTTTATTCATAATCAGCCAGTTTTAGTGTTTTGATCAATGGCGCATATTTCGTTCTATAAGCAATTGTTTGTGTGTATGACATGAAAGAGACATGTTGCACGTTACAAAAGCATATTCAATGAGTCAGTGTAACTGTTCAGTTTCTGTTAACCATTTCTCACCGTGAACATATTGTTCACTCAAATCGGGACTTGTAGTAATTTTAACCTAAATCTTTTGAGGAACTATTGGCCGAATGTCAAACAGCTTAAATCCTGATGAGACACCGAGTTACTTGGCATCTCATCTGGATACAAACTGTTTGCACACAGGCGTGCCAGGTCGCGAATCGTGGGATAAAGGTAAACTGTACCTCATATTATATGCGTATTTAATTGGACAGAGAAATTCAAGTACATTAACATGCATATTTAACCATTTAACCGATGAAATATCGTGGCAGAAACAATGAATATTATTAAAACGTAACATTTGATAATGGCATCCTGAACAAAGGGATGCTTACCATAGTAGATGAGATCCTGACCAAACGGACCACACAGAAAACTGAGTTAGTGTCTATTTCGCAAAGTAGCCATTTCGATGCCAACTATTGTCGTCTGCTGCAATTTTCGTTTGTTTGATTTTTCCTTTTTTTCTTCCAGAAACATTGCTACAGTACACACAGTTTGGATATGTTGAAACCGAGTATATAAGACCTTTGGCAATTGTAGACAGTGTAGACCCAGATCAAAGTCTCCTGAGTGAGACCTTTGATCAGGGTCTTCATTGTTTATCATGAAAAACTATTTTCGTCAGTGATAAACTTTGATATTGTGTTTTGTTTAATTAATATTCAGAAAGGGAAGGCCAATTTTTTATCATTCAGCAGATGTAGGACATGGGGAAGTGTTAGAAGTGCAAAATGGAAAGCAAAATGTACAAACTCAGATCCAATTCTCAAAGAACTGCATAGTTATCAACCATTCCAAGTATACAAATATATGACAAAACCTGCTGAACAGCGATAACAACACTGACAATAACAGTAAGATTTATTTCTCATTTTATTAATTATCTCATGAATATTCCTGCAAGAAATAATAACCTCATTAATATTTGTTAACTGAATTTTATAAAGACATTCTGTTTGTTATACCGTTTCATAAGCTAGAGAATCAAGATTTGTAATAAATCATAGCAAACAGTACATATCCTTATCTGACAGCTCCCTGCCAGACTGCCTGTGTTTTGCTCTTTATTTCATGTATCCAATGTTGAATGCTAACGCTGTCATTAGCAATGCACAATTTATTAGTTGGACACGTGGTGACCTTTGCAGTTTGGATCCATGTAATACGCCGAGCAAACTCGACGTCTCATCTGGATCAAAACTGTTTGCTTCCTTAATTAACCAACTTCGACCAATCTATAATCAAATCATGTCTCAAAGCCAACAGGACAGAGTGCAGACCCAGGTCAGTCACCCCGCCTCTTTGTAAAGGACATACATGAAAAAGAACATAGTTGTTTTGTCAGATTAGCACTATTTTTCATTTAAGCATTTATGTCATAAAAAAAACTTTTTTTCAAGCCTTTGTAAACAACGAAGACCCTGGACAGACGGCTCAGGAGCTCAGGAACTGCTCTATTTGTTTACGAAATTAATATAGATCTGACTCTACCGTTTCTACCAATACCAAAACATCATGTGTGCTTATGCTATTATATAAATTCAGCTAACGAATATTTATAATGTTATTTATTCTTGCATGGATATTCAAATAGGAAAATGGTTAATGTAGATCACTCCATTTCGATGTTTGTCCGCATATGAAAAAGAAAACAAAATATTTCGTTTCAAAATTACAATCAAAATTATTTGCAAAAGTCATCACGAGTTCAATTCATATATTGAAGTTAGGGCAGTTGCGCGTCTCGTCGGGATTGCTACTGCTCGAAAAGGTCATCACAAATCGGCGCGTTAAGCCTTTGAATGTAGGAAACGAGTGTACTGGTTTGAGAAAACAGTGTTGACCAACATATATGTCATATAATATATCGTTTATTACACCTTCTTATTTACTATGTTGTCCCACAATAATGCACCATATTACCTTGAACATTCAACAGCAAAATTGTTAAGTACAATGTCAGCTGCCAATTCAAACATTCTATACCTTATACAAGTGCCACATGGAAGAATCCTCTGTAAACAACACATACCCTGTTCAGATGTCGTATGTAGGCATTAATTGTAAAGGGCACATATCCTGTGGAGATTTCATATGCAGGCATCCATTGTTAGCAGCACATACCCTTAACAGAAGTCGTAATAGTAGGCATCGTTTGTAAAGAGCACATACCCTGTAGAGATGTCGTGTATAAGGCATCTACTGTTAGCAGCACATACCATGTACAGATGGCGCATGCAGGCATCTACTGTTAGCAGCACATACCATGTACAGATGGCGCATGCAGGCATCTACTGTTAGCAGCACATACAATGTACAGATGGCGCATAAAGGCATCCACTGTTAGCAGCACATACCATGTAAAGATGGCGCATGCATGCATCCACTGTTAGCAGCACATACCATGTACAGATGGCGCATGCAGGCATCCACTGTTAGCAGCACATACCATGTACAGATGGCGCATGCAGGCATCCACTGTTAGCAGCACATACCATTTACAGATGGCGCATGCTGGCATCCACTGTTAGCAGCACATACCATGTACAGATGGCGCATGCAGGCATCCACTGTTAGCAGCACATACCATGTACAGATGGCGCATGCAGGCATCCACTGTTAGCAGCACATACATATGTACAGATGGCGCATGCAGGCATCCACTGTTAGCAGCACATACAGATGTACAGATGGCGCAAGCAGGCATCCACTGTTAGCAGCACATACCATGTATAGATGCCTCATGCAGGCATCTACTGTAACAAACACATACCCCGTGCAGATACAATAACCATGTAAGCTTTCACTGTAAACAACACATACCCCGTGCAGATATTATAACTATGTGGGCTTTCACTGTAAACAACACATATCCTGTACAGGTGACGTATGTAGGCAAAAACTGTAAACAACACACACCATGTACAGATGACACATGCAGGCATCCCCTGCAATAATCGTATGTAGGCATTCGTTGCAAGTAGCATAAACCCTGTGCAGATATTGCAGGAAGGTTTCCACTGCAAGCAGTACATACCCTGTGCAGATATCGAGTATAGGCATACATTGCAAACAGCACATACCCCTGTGAAGACGTCACATTTAAACATCTCCTGTAAACAGCAAATACCCTGTGAAGACGTCACAGTTAAACATCTCCTGTAAACAGCCCATTCACTTGCAGATGCCATATTTAGGCACCCCTTTACAAAAAGCAAATACCCATTTACAGATTTTAGTCAGGGTAAATAAAAGCGAACAGAATGGACGAGCGGCTAATAATATAATAATAATAATTACCGTGAGGAGTTTCATTCTTTTCCAGTCTGGATTTATTTTGAAGAAAATGTAGAAGTACACGAGTTACCCGGTGGCTCACCTGCGTCAAAACTATTTGCATACGTAAATGGGAGTAAATGTACAGCCGGCTGAGCCGTCATTCGGACTGAAAGTAGACTATAACTATGTACTTCTTAATCACTAATCAGCCGCGGGCAGGCTAGGGTCAATAGAACATGATGTAGAAAAGTATAAGAGCATAAGTAAGATAATTTGCAGAGACGAAAGAGAACAGAGGTTACTCACGATTTCATTATTGTTGTTTTCTGCAATGTATTTCAACCCCAAAATGCGTCATTTATTTAGGTTTTTTTTAAAAAGGCGATTGTTATACCCGATAAACAAAAAAACAACAAAGAAACAGACATTGACCTTGGCAATGAAACTAGCGCAGTAAAACAATCAAAGTACTAAATGTACACTGAGGAGGGCTTCGAGGTAGATCGAATTAAACAATCTTTGAGCGACTGGACGACAAAGATACCTACTTAAAGATTCAGTTCCATGGGATTCATAAGCTTACAAACCATGAAGTTCAAAATTTATAGCCAATATACGAGTTACGAAAAAAATATATTTGATCTTGACTCGGGACCTTGACTATACATCACTTAAACCACCCAGCTTTATCAGATGCATGAGCAAACTAAATATTTGACTTCTACTGGTTCAAAATGTATAACCGGTAGCTCAAAATGCCTAATGAATAGTAATTCCGCAGTCTGCCGCTATCTCGCCACCTTGCAAGAAGTTATCCAAAACATGACAATGTTTATTGATGTAAATGCCATTGACTTTTCAACCAAATAGTGGTGAAATGTTCATAATACAACCATTTGTAGCAATTGCTATTAGAAATTTGCCTGTGGTATGGTCATATACTCGTATGTGCTCCATGTTTGTGTATAGGCTTTTTCACTCATTATTTCAAAACATGAACGAAGAAAGTCTACTCATTCATTGTTTCAAAATGTTCATTCTTCTGGCTAAGTCTTGAAAAGAAATCCCTAGCCTTAATCTAACAAGAACAGCACATATCTGAATCTCAACACTCAGTTTAGGGGGCACTTTTTCTCCATATTTAGGGTCGTGAGCAATGTGAGAAACACAGTCAAACTATAAGCCAGTATAAATTATTGATAAGGTGTCACTTGCCACATTTGCAGCACCAAACTGTGATGACATTGCTGACTGCTTACATTTCTAGTCTACTGTACTGTACTGTGGTCCAAGGCAATCAACATCCTCCGTCTGTGTGATTGTGTAACGTGCAAACCGACAGACCCAGCAACAACAAACCCTGTCGGTGCAAAGCTTAAGCTCACATCAAGAAATGTTTGTTGCGCTATACATAAACCTCCACTTCCCAAGATACAATGATCTGGTCAGCTTCATTTGCATAATTACCAACATTCTACGAACGTTACATTACTCTCCCCTCCGAGAAGTCTCGTCCCGAGACTTGGACCCTGGGAGATCCGTGGGTAAGGCAACTCCGGTCTGGCAGTTGTCTTTATCCCACCACTGCCACCATTTGTAATGTGCAAACCGAGAGACACAGCAACAACAAACCCTGTCGGTGCAAAATGTAAGCTCACATCAAGAGATGTTTGTTGCGCTGTATAATTTTATTATATACTTCCGCTTCCCAAGATACAATGATCTGGTCAGCTCCATTTGCTTAATTACCAACGTTCTACGAACGTTACAATGGCATCAACTAAGGTGGGCTTGTTATAAAACAACTAGGTGAAAGTTGCATGCTGATGTACATTCAACAGTATCTACTGCATTATGTTGTCCCATGGTCTCTGGTGGTTGAATAGTAGGAGGATTGCTGAAAGTAAGGAAATCAATTTTAACAATGCGTTTTGAGAAAAAGAAACAATATGATTGCCTCTGCGGATAATTCTTTAATGTGTTTGATGATAAAGAAAGATTTTTTACCCGTTCCCTCATATTGACGCCTTCTGACACGTCTGTAAAGGTCGTGACTTGAAACCATTGTGATAGAGCATTTGCTCCATGGGGAGCAAATGCTCTATTTATCACACAGATTTATCACACAGGTTTCAAAATAACACACAAACATTAAATGCTGCATTTGAATAGCTTTATTCAAAGAGGCTTGGTCTAAAAATAAGAAATGAATTATGGTGGGAGAGATAAATATATAAAAAGTATATATCTAGAAAACCTAATTTAGACGTATTCTGATATAAATACAAACAAGAATTGAAAATGACCTCTCATTTTAATAACGTTTCAATTTCATGTTGTTTTTTAATCGAAAAATGTTTACATCTACATGCATATAAGAGATAATGATAATATAGAAAACCCTCTCTAAACAAGACTTCTAGTTCAGAAAAAATCGATACTTTTTGGTAGGTGGCTGCTTAATGCAGGATGAAAGCCATGCAGAAAACTCATAGGGGACCTTTCTGCATGACTTTCAACCTGCATTAAGCTGCCACCTGTCTTCAATACCGATTATTACACTAAACTGAGCGTCCGGTGAAGAGAGATTTTACTGTATTTGCCAAAGCTATTTTCTTTTTAGCTATTGTATGATATATTGAGGAATTAATTCTACAAAAAGATAATAATATTGTGACCATGTTTGATCAATTTGTTCAAGATAATTATCCATTGTAGCTACATATATGTATTTCTGAGCTTTATATGTAGCTATTATTTTATTTTTAATGACATTATTGACATTTTTCCTTGTCTTGTTTGGTCAAGTATACCTAGTATCTTGTCTCTAGTAAGCAGTCATGTCAGCTATTGAATAAGAATTGTTTTAATTGAACAGGTATAACTTCCCACTCCTAGAACTATTGTATATTGATTTATTGCTAACTTTAACCACTGCTGAACGTTTGTGAAAACTAATTCTGTCTCTGAACATGACCACGAATGTGTTGAATTGTTCCGATTTCACCACATTCTCTGCTGTCAGGATGGTTTGGTTTTTTATGTTAAAATGTTGTTTTTTATGTTGGAAAAATTCTATGGTGATGTGTATTGTTTGGTCAATATATGTGCTGTAAAATGTTATATACATTATAGACTCCCTTGCCCACATTAAAACGTTTTTTCATTGCTTTACAAACAGGGTGGTCCGAGATAAGATAGTCATCCTGATCCGGTTCTACTCGGGTTTGCTTACAATATATCTCTCTAATTTTCTACAAATGAATTATCAGCAAAATCACCTTCATATGATAACCGTCATCTTTGTCACGGTCATTTTAAGACAACTTGAACAAGTATCTGATCATTCTAAACATTGTTGTAGGAGAAACAGTTTTGCGATGATAGAATCACGTGAAATATTGATAGTATACCTTTGGCATTATGGATTACGCGTAGCTCGTGAATGGAGGATTGCATTCTGAAATATTTAAAATATGGAAATGTTATACAGTAGATTCCCTCCAAACCGGAATTCTAGCAGGGAAGAATTTAGATAATTTTAGACAAATGGCTGCTTAATGCATGGTGAAAGTCATCTTCGAAGAGCTTTCTGCATGACTTTCAACCTGTATTGAGGTGCCATATGTCCCCAAGACCGATATTCATATTTAATTTAACGTCCGGTTCAGATGTGTTTTACTATAGTTGGTATTAATGCCTTATGATAATATAAAAACCCTTATCACGCTTGAACAGTAATGTCGGCCTCATTTTGAATCTGATTCAATTACTTTCGATTGTATCAACCGTTGTAGGAGCTATCGGTCGAGTTTCAAACAGCTCGGCGTTTCATCTGGATCCAAACGGTTTGCAAATACGAATCAGGACGCGGATAGCTCGAGAAGGGCTAAAGTGTTGTGTTTATTTCACAGTATTGTGACAATGGTACAATTGTGACAACTCATTTGGACGACCATGATGCTTCTCACTATCAATTTGTCAGAATGGTAAATATTTCAATCCATACAAGATGAACAACTGTAAGCTTTATTTCACGATTTTGATCGTATATGCTACTGTGGTACAATGTCAATGCAAGCAATTTGGATACAAACTGGATGGACACTTATTGAGGACGATCTACCTGGTTTCGCATGACCAGTGCTACAGTGAATGTTTGACTAGAAGGTCGTGCCTCTCCTACACGTACCACTTCAAGTCACAATCTTGCTTTCTTAGCCGTGAGAACGAAACTACAGCTAGCGTAAATCTGACAAAAGCTGTCGGATATGTGTATGCATCAAAAGCAAGCTGGTCAGAGGTTAGTTTAACCATTTTCTTTCATATAAACGCCTTTTTATGCCTTTGTAAACAGAGTAGATCCAGAACAGACATCTCCTATAAGCCCTCTGATCAAGGTTTGCTCTGTTTGCTAATGAAAATATTGTATAGATCTAATCGTACAGTTTCTGTCAGTATCAAAACCTCGTGTGCACCTATAGATACCATTGTAAACATTAGCTAATTAATATTCACGACCTCATTATTTCCTTCATGAATATTAAACAGGAAAAGGGTTAACCCTGACGTTATTATTTTGCCTGTTATGTACAGAACCATCATTTGTTAAAACCCGTTTTGTAGTAACTTTGCAAATTGTAGTAATTACTGCAAAACGGGTTACTACTATTTGCGTGAAACCCTCCCAATCCGTTCTGTACTAATTACTACATTTCTCAATGTTATAACTAAACAGTTGGGAGTGTTCATTTCAAAGTGTAGTAACCTATTATATTATTTTATACTTTATTATAGATATATACATATATATTATATAATATTATTATATTTTGTATTTAATATTTTGTTATATTAGTATTATTATACATAATACAAATTTTACGGAAGCTTATACTGACCCCCTTATATATACAATAAATGTGTAAAAATACCACATAGTTTTATGATATTAAACTCCTTTAAAACAATAATGTTATGTGTTGGGTATAACATAACACGTAATTGTTTTCTTTATTATATTCCGTCTTTAAAATTAATTAGTTCGTTTTTATTGAAATATATAAAAATAACTCGGGTTTTCTCATAAAATCGACACTATTTATTTAATATAGACTCACTCACTTCGATCTAGTATATGTTGCTTTAGATATGGCTCATCTGTCAGTCACGGTTTAGTTATGATTTTATAAATGTTTCAAATATAGTGTCAACATTTTCAAAGGGATATATGTTGTGAATATGTATTCAACAATATAGTAAATAATTATATGAAATACTTACTTAAGTAGTATATAAAATGAATTTATTCTGGTAAATATACAATTGGTTCTTTTTAGCCTTTTACACTAAGTTTACTATAACTTAAAAACTTACAAAAATATATGTGTTGTAAGATATAAATTTTCTACTGTTTACAATTTTATATTTTAATGCCTATTTATAATTGACAAACATTATTTACATAAATATTATTTTCATATAACTGCTCTGAAAAACAATAACTTATATATATTGTAGATATATAAAATCATAAATTTCTATAAAGATAAATATTCATTATGATATAACTACACATAAAACATCACCTTATATATATCAATGATATATAACTCTTTAAAATTTTAGCCATATTATAACATATAAGGGGGTCCGTATAAGCTTCCGTAAATTTTTTATATATTATATTATATGTTATTATATATTATGAACATTTGCTTAAAATTATATAACAATTTCACCTATTATATAATTCATTTATTTTCTTTGTATTATTTTATATTTATTAAAATATTGAAAATAATATGATATAATATTATTATATAACAATCCTGCGGTTCTTCCCGGATAGTGAGGTCCGAGGTTTTGAAGGTCCGAGGTTCCCACGGACATTCTTCGGGTTCATGAAGCCCGTTTATTCTAATTTATGATATTGATGAGCATGGCTTTCAGTCAACGTGTCTGTATCAAGTTGGTTAATACAGTTTATGTGGTTCCTTCTGGTTAGTGATGTTATATCTATTATATATCTTTTGCATATCTTTCATTGACCGGGTAGATAATCATCTGGTTCCATGATTTCAAATCTATTGTATATATATCTTGTATATCTTTTATTGTCTGGATAGATAATAATGCGGTTCGTTCGGTTTTTTATTTCATCCACGTGAAGCGCTTTTGAACGCATATATATATCAAGTGTAAAAAGAACGCTATATAAATGTGGTATAATAATAATTAATTATTATATAATATTATATCATATTTAATCAGTTTATATTATATTATTTCATATATATGCAACTTTACTACAAATTTTGTTGTGAACTTTGAACGCAGACTGTAGTAACCCTTCTTGTAGTAATAACTACAATTTGCAACGTTACTACAAAGCTGGTCGTGAGGTCCACCACGAAATGTAGTAAACTGTTTTTGAATCTATTTCATAGAGTAGGCTATGTATCGGAAAAACATTATTTGGCACTCGGATATTGTCAATATGAGGGACTATCCCAAATTTGGTTGCAGTCTCACAACCATGCTCGGCGTTACAGGAGTGTACTGCATTTTGAATTTGACATGCCAACCCACTTTGTAGTGCTTACTACAATTTGCAACGTTACTACAAAACGGGTTGGGAGGGTTTCGCGCAAATTTTAGTAACCCGTTTTGTAGTAATTACTACAATTTGCAACATTACTACAAAACGGATTGCCTCTTTTCATACTGTAAACATTATATCCAGCCACACTCTCATATGGTGAGATTTTACTGACATTATTACTTGTTCAAAAGTTTGATAAATTACTGACAGAGTGTTCTACAGACTGGATCCTGAGAAGACACCGAGTTATGGCAATCAAGTTGAACTCGACATGATAAATATTGCAATAGGTGGATACATAATTGGCGTAGTTTGTCCGTTCATTCGCCAATCGGTACGTCCGAAACGGGTCAAGTATTTAAATTGTTGCACTTTTATCTGATAGAAGGTTGTCTACTTCCGATTTTATCAAGCGATTGAAAAGCTATTGACTGAATGCCAAAAACATTGGTTTCTGGTGAAATTCCGAGCTACGCGGCGTCGTGTCTGGATCTAAACTGTTAGCAAATGTGAGACAAGTCGCGAATAACTGGGTAAGAGGTAATGTTTTCGTGTATTTTCATTAAATTTATCCACTATGTTACACTGTTTTGAATTTTGTCAAATGTGTTTGTTTGGTCAAATGTGTCATGTAAGATAATAGAACCATGATTTTATGATATGTATTGTATTATTAATAGTCAATAATGTCGTTTGCCAATTACAAATTATAAAAAAGGAAATAGTTATGTTATCATGAATTACAAATAGTTTTTAATGTACATCATTCATTCACAGTTTGCAATAACATTTTCACAAAATATGTACAAGTTTATTTCATTATCAGTGTTTATTCTTAATCAAATAGTTGCAACAGACCATGAGCTGTGTTCCCATTGATTTATTGAGATGTTGTTTTGTTTTACATTATTTATGTTTAAATTACTAACAAAATGTACATTAATTACACTACTACCAACAATAATGAAGATGAAATTCTGAAGGAAGGTGATCCCCCGAGAGCAAAACTTGCTACACAAAAAGAGAAAATTGCAGACTCGGTTTTCTTGAGTCTGTTCATGAACAGTAATGGAAAGTGCAACACTGCACACGCCCCCTAGCACCGGTTTAAGCGGTATTCAATTTTCAGAACAAGAAGCACTGAAATTCATGATCTCGAAGGATCAGAAGGTATAACAACACTGAGAATGAAGTACGGGGCGACGTTTCACGGCCGCCACACACGCACTTAACACCTGCTGGTGTGAAGATGAAGTTTAAATAAATATCATAAAAATTAAACCAATGTGTACTCACGATCAAACCGTATCTAATCTAATTAGTTTAGGAACCTTTGAAGTCAAATCTTATTGCACATAAGGATAACGCTACACGTTTCAATAAAAGATAAAATGAAAATAATAAGTGGAACCATGATGGATGGTGTTATTTTAACATGTTCATTCATATAAACGCATCGTTTGTTCACGCCTTTGCAAACAGAGTAGACCCAGATCAGACGGTTCCTGTAGTAGCCGTCTGATCGTGGTCTGTTCTGTTTGCCAATGGAATGCTAATATATCTGACTCTACAAGTTCTGTCAATGCCAACCCATCCCATATACATGTATATGCCATAATAAAAAATCAGTTAATAAACATTCATGATGCCATTATTTCATACATAAATATTTGTCTAATGGTACAAAACACTATTTGATATTAGAAGGGAATACCCTAAGTAAACACAAACATAAAAGAAACGTTATCATTTTCAGACAGACGTTGGGTGCGTTCCAGAATGTTCTGCGGGAGAAACTTGTTTGGAGCACAACTGCAACATCACGGGTAAGAGATAATTCACTTTTATCCATTTACTCCGTAAATATGTCTTTCAGCGCCTTTGATTAGTTGACCTAGATCAGACGGCTCCTATAGTAACCGTCTGATCAGAGTTTCTTCTGTTTGCTTATGAACTAATATAAATATGATTATACAGTTTCTGTCTTTGCCAGAAACATCAAGATTTCATATGTCATTAGAAAGGTCCATCTAATTAATATTTATGATGTTATTATTTTTCATATGAATATTCATGTGGTATGGGGTTAATGTCTGAACATCTTTGAAACCGCGGGGGCATTTCGTTGGTCTAAATGGTCCAAAACGTCAAACAATGATTTGGTCGATTTTATTTTATATTATATACAAATTTATTTTACTTATTAGACCATCTAGACCCACGAAATGGCCCCCAAGTGTTTGAAATCCGGAGATATCTCGTTTCAAAGATACACTTCAGTTACTTTCTCAGAACCGATACGTCATTTTTCATTATTACACATGGTTATGCACACGTCACGTTTCATAATTAGTCCTTTCGTCCATATAAACAACGCATTTCCACGCATTTGTTTAGACCCAGGTCAGTCGGTTCTGATAGGGGTCATCTGATCAGGGTCTACTCTGTTTGCTAATGGAATTTGAAAGATCGGTTTCTTTACTTTTTAAAATGGTTACAATGTTTCACCTTCCATATTTCATCATAACTATGTTGTCCATGAAATGGAAAATTGAAATAAATAGAGAACGGGAAAGGTTAACCCTTAGTCTGCTTTTCACAACTTGAATAGCATTTACGCACCGAGAAACTAGGCGTCTCATCAGGATGCAAGCTGTTTGACACACGGTTAAAAACAAATTCAAAATTGAGCAGAATTTCTTTGTTTTTGTTTGAAAGCGAGATATAGAGCATCTGTTGCGAGTTGTCTTTTAAGATCACATGTTCCTAAACGAGCCTTAGAAAATGTCATTAAGCGAGCCTTGGCGAGCTTAATAACATTTTCTTGGCGAGTTTAGGAACATGTTATCTTAAAAGACAACGAGCATCAGATTCTTTTTCTCACATAACACAAAAGTGTTTTTTCGCCGTTTAAATGACATGTAAACATCTGTTTCCATGGGTTGACGTCATATATGACGTCCCAGGCAGCACGCTGCAATCGGGCCGACATTGGGCCGATATTGTTTCCAATATCGGTCCAACGTCGGATTTTAAGGCGGCCCGATGTCGACCCGCTTCTCTTTTGCAACACGTTTTGCAGTCGGCCCGATGTAAGTTCTGACGTCGGCCCGACATAAAAATGATCTACAGTCGATGACAAAATGACATTCAAACGATATCGGGCCGACATCAAACCTTACATCGGGCCAACGTCAAAACGCGTTGCAAACGAGCTACCAGGCAGCACGCTGCAATCGGGCCGACATTGGGCCGATATTGTTTCCAATATCGGTCCAACGTCGGATTTTAAGGCGGCCCGATGTCGACCCGCTTCTCTTTTGCAACACGTTTTGCCATCGGCCCGATGTAAGTTCTGACGTCGGCCCGACATAAAAATGATCTACAGTCGATGACAAAATGACATTCAAACGATATCGGGCCGACATCAAACCTTACATCGGGCCAACGTCAAAACGCGTTGCAAACGAGAAGCGGGTCGACATCGGACCAATGTTTGCAATCAGATATCAGATATCTACAGCCGATCAGAAACACATGATTTTGGGCCAACGGGTTCTTTAACCTTTACTCCATAGATGCGCATTATAAGACATATAATCTATTCCTCCACTCAAGAAAATATACAGTCATGAATATGCACAACAAGAAATATTTCCATATTCTAGCAGATAATGCAGCTTAAAGCAGGCTGAAAGTAAGGTAGAATGCTCCTAAAGGAGTAGTATGCCTTACTTACATCCTGCTTTGAGCAACCATCTGTCTTTAATACTGAAAACATGTTATGGAGTAAAGGGTTAAGAAGACACAAGACATCGGTATGACACTGGCTGGATGTCAAAATAATGTTGAAACCTCATTTTGAATTCTGGCCAAGGTTGTACAAGTGCTATCTTGAAGTACAGATCTGCAATCATGTTAAATAGACACTCCTACAACAAAATTTCATCAAATGTGTGTTCCATATTTTTAAAAATGAAATAAAAAAACTAGTAAATCCAAAGTAAGTCTCATCCATTTATTAATTCATGTACCCCTGAAACTTCAAATAAACAATTCCAATTTCCAATATTTTTTTTAATATTTAGGGTTGTTTTATACAGTCAAACCTGTTTTAAACAACCATCAAAAAGAAACAGAAGTCATCTTGAAGTTTCTAAGACAGGTGACTTCTGAATGCAGATCGAAAATAATGCTTTCGACCTGCATTAAGCAGTCACCTGTCTTTAATGATCGCTAGGCTTCCTCGTAGCATGGTCGCTTAAGACAGGCTTAACTGTACAATATAGTTTAAATAGTTTAAAACCACAAACAGTGCAGACCCTGATCAGAGGGATTCTTAAGGAGACCACTGATAAGGGTCTACACTGTTTGCATAGGACAAGTGTGACGGATGGTCAATCAGTGTGAATCACATAACCTAGGTAGGTCACATGACTCAAGGATATAGAACTTAAGGAGATTTAAATGTACATAACTCCTCGAGTAATGTGACCGACCTACGTCGTGATTAGCACTGACTGGCCATGTGTCACAAGGCAAGACAAGTCCGTGCGATAGTCAAAATATCCCAAGTAAGTCTAAATCTGTTATACATTCAAATGCTCAAATACAGAATAAATTTATCTGAAAACAAATACCCTAATGTCCCTAAATTTGCTACAAAGTGTCTATTCCAGTCCTATTATAGAATCAATTCACTGTTTTCACTCTGACAGCTTGTTGCCGCTCTCCTCTTCCTACCGCCAACTCTGTCGCTTGCAGTACGTAGCCGTTCACGTACAGTCACCTCCAATTCAACATTCGTTACCTCCCCTCTGCATCTCCTAATTGTCTCTGAAAATAGACAAAAATTCAAATCAGCCATCACTATGAACATTCATTGAAGGTTTTTATTACAAGTGGTAGCTTAAAGCAAGGTGACAAGTGAAACAGAAAGGTCCTATTTAAGGAGCTTTCTAATTTACTTTTATCTTGCTCTAGCAGAAACCTACCTTAAACCAGTTGAATATTGAGGAGATTTGTACTTTGGCTATGGAGGAAAGGGTTAAACAGTAAATATTTTACAACACCTTTTCAACAGAACATTATCTGTAGAATAAGGATTGAAAAGGGTATAAATTTTGTACCCAGGTAGCTCTTTGGCAATTACCTGCTGATACCTGGGCACCCGCTTTACACCGATTATAGTATATTAAGATATAGATGTACCATAAATACAGGTTTTGTCACAAGTTGTTTTCTGAAATAAACAGTTCTTAAAATTTAGAAAAAAATTATTTGGCGAGTTAAATAACCCTTTTTCTAAACGAATTTGAGAAATGTTGATCTCGTGACAACTAGTGTCAGATCATAATTGAATGATCTTAAACATGTGTAAGATAAAGATATCTTAAATAGTATTTCGAGCCTTAACCCTTTACTCCATAGATACTCATTTTAACACATTTAAGTTATTCCCCCAGTAAAGAAAAAAAGTTCTGCTTTATACAGTCATGAATATGCAACATAAGAAATATTTCCTATATACTAGCAGATAGAAATTTAAAGCAGACTTAAAAGTAAAGCAGAATACTAAAGGAGCATTCTGCTTTACTTTCAGTCTGCTTCAAGCAACCATCTGTATTCAATACTGAAAATAAGCTACGGAGTAAAGTGTTAAGACAAGGTAAAGTATGAGAAAAATGTACATCTTTTCAGTTTCATTAATCCTTCAAAATCCAAAACACGAACAAAATCAAACAACTTATATCTAGATCTTTTTCACCGTTGAATATTGCCCGTTATCTATATATATAGCGACAGGTTGAAATATTCATCCCGAGATTTATCTCAGGGAAATGAATAGTCATATTTAAAGAGAACAAATCCATGTATTGCAATGAGGTTTGACTTGACAAGTTTTTGTTTCACCTTTTTTACACAAATTGACTACTTTTCAGTGCATTGTTTGCATATTGGGTAGTAATTTTGTACACAGATACTTGCTAGTTTCTACCTGACCCTTTCTGTCCTACTCAGAATACTGTTTTTGCTTTGGGAATCTTACAAAGATTGTTGGGGTATTGATATAATTAATTATTCTTACCAGAGAAGAAAACATCTGCTTATCAGCTAAAAGGTTTTCTACGGTTTTGAGATCCTCATGGCTGTTCAGTGGAAGCAAACTGGATACTTCCTCAGGCAAACTTCCCTTGGACATTTCTGGTCATACATGCAGGCTGTTTGACATTCCCTGCAACTCCTTATAAACAAGCTTGCCCTGCTGTTTCACCTGTGTCCCCCTGATTTTCTCAAGAACTGTGATCAGCCTTATATGTCCCTGGCTAAAAATCAAAACAAAATACATGTACATTATCTCAATGTACTTGAACCAATATTTTTCCATAAGTATGCAGTTATTTAACCATATACTCCATAGATATTCCTTTCTAAGCCTTTCCAAACAGAGCAGACCAAGATCAGACGGCTCCTATAGGAACCGACCCGTCTGATCAGGCTCTACTCTGTTTGAATATGATATATATATTAATATAGATCTGATTCTACAGTTTGTACTTTGGTGAAAATTTCATGTGTTTGTATGCCAATTTAATAATTAGCCTAATTAATACTAATACCATCATCATTTCTATCATGAATATTTATGAAGGGTTAAAAATACATATAGCAGCTTCATACCGCCTTCTGTTTTACCTCAAGCAAATATGTTTGTGATTCATATATGCCCCTGGATAGCAGCACAGCCACAGACAGATAGCAAAAGATGGACAGACAAACATACATTAACCCTTTCGCTGCCAAACCCTGTCGTCTGCTAACTTTGTCGTCTGCTATAAAGTTTCATTCTTTTGATTTTCTTAATTTTTGTTTCAAAAACATAGTAACAGTAACAAACTGTTTGGATCCTGATGAGACGCCGAGTTACTCGGCGTCTCATCTGGATCCAAACTGTTTGCATAGGTAATCACAGATCCGGCATTGGCAGCTAAAGGGTTAAGGGCAAAACTAAGGGCAAAACCTATCTGGCCCAGAACCTAGATTCAGGGGGTATTAATAGTACATGTGTCACAAACAATGCTGATTGGTTGAAATTTGACGCTTATTTCTGTATGAACGTCGTTTGTTAAATCTAATCTTCTTCAAAGGACCACATTAAAATTGTTGTGTGTATATAAGTTATTTTTCTTGGAAATTGATTAAACACATAAAGACAAATAAGGCATTTAAATAAATGAATTCCTTTACTTAAATTTAGTATTCCATTCCCAGCAGGACGATGGTTGCCCTAGATCTAGAGTAGGTACAATTTTCTACTCGATGGGATTATCAAAATGTTATTCTAAACTGGATTTTGGTAAGGTTGCAATTATAAAGACGTCCTGATAATGCACAACTTTTTAACCCCCATCCCCCCCACCCTCACCGGTACAAAACTCTCTTCTAAAGTCTCTTAATTACATTACATTTGGATTTGTCATATATTTACCATGGATAAATTCCGTTGGTGTCGAAGGCTGAGTACTGGTATGTCTTGGTGAGAGTGGATCTGGTGTTGGTGTGCTCATTGACGGCTGCACGGTGTTACTCACTGGTAACACTTGGGTTGAAGTAAAAACTGGTTTTGGTGGTTTAGGTAACTTATAGAGATTGTAGTTGATGTATCTTCATCATCAGAAGATGGGAAATGTATTTGCCTGAAAGAAAACAACAATATATTGAGATTAATGGAACAATTTTACACATACTTGATTATAAAATGCAAATGCAAAGTTTGATGTCAATTGGTATAAAGAAATATAGAAGTACATCTAGTTCGCATTACAAGATTTGTGCCACGTACAGACCCCAAATACCCAAATTACATGGGCCCCGCCTAAACACTTACAGATATAATCCATTAGTGATTACTGTAAAAGAAGATCAATTTTTAATTAACACATTTTGTAACAACCTTTCCAAGTTCATAAATTATAAACGTGTTTTCACGCTTTTGCAAACAGGGTAGTCCCAGATCAGAGGGCTCCTATAGGATCCGTCCAATCAGGGTCTGCTATGTTTGCAAATGGAATTTGCTAGATTTGTTTCTTTACTTTCTAATTAAAGGGCTACAATGTTCCACATTCCATATTTCATATAAATTTGAACTATTATGTTAATGAATATATAGTAGGTATTGGAATTTGGAATAAAGGTAGAAGAGGGAAAGGATTAATCAATGCATGACACTATTCTTATTTGTCCGAATTTAGGTAGATCTATCTATTTATTTTGTCAGTTGCCACTAGGTCATATCAATAACAAATCATATGGGACATTCTTTTCAATTCAATATATAGGGGTCTGATTTGACCCTGTCCGATTTGGTTTTAGTCCGGGAGTATAGGCTATACGACATAGACATAGTCTGCATAGACACAGTATTTTCCAAGTCCTGAAACCTTTTTTCTAAACTTATGAAGCAAAAATTAATAAAATATCTAGATCTAGTCATTTATGATATTCATAATCTTGATTTTAAAAAATAATCCAGAGAAATTTCATCCATGAAAACAGAAGGCAACGTCAAGTTAAATATCACTAATTCGCGAAAACCGGTTACAGAGTATATTCAAGAAAGCATATTATGGTCTTTAGCCAAGTCTTTTAAATGAGATATTTTAAAATTAGAATCTATATATATTTTCTAAATAAAAATAGCATCTGATCATATCTTAAATATATCTATTATCATACAAAAACAGGAAAAGTTTCTACATACCCAGTGTTTAGTTGTTCAATCCAACTTCTTTTGCAGACGAACTCCAAAAGGCCGCAGCGAATATTATTTATTTTTTTGCCAAGCTTTAAAAAAATATTCTGATAATGGCTAGCAAAATAAAAAATAATTACTTATTTTTCTCATGGAAATTAATACTGTTCAGTAAATTTATAAAGTTATTTTCTTTGGTACGCTGAGTCCGTTCCTGATCGTCTTAACGTGACATCGGCCCAGCATCGGCCCGACGTACGTCTTCTTAAGAGAAACTAGGTCGGCACAACATCGGGCCGACGTCGTATGTTATCTGGCATATTTTTTTAATACAAGTGTCAAACTTTTTATCGGTACTTCGTCGGTTTGATATGGGTACATGATAATTTTAAGTTTAACATATATTGCTCATATTATAGCGTGGGAATGATGTCGGCCCGTCGTCATGCCGATGTCGAGAATTGTTGCCGTCATTACGCTTATAGGCCGACATCGGCCCGATATAGGTGTGCTGGCTGGGGTATGACGTCATATATGTTCTAAAGTGATCTTACACGTGTTACAGATAAGAGAATCTTAACCCGTTGTTCTAACTCGGAGATAAGGGAAGGTATGTGAGAAAAGGGTTAATAGTAGAACATTTAATGTCAAAATAAACTCAGACGTTGATTGTACTACTACTAACGTTATTTATGTTTTAACTTGAAACGCGCCTAGTTGCGGTATACAGTACGTGCTTTGAAGACAAGATTTCGTTAGCATGCATATCAGTGTCGAAATCGTAAACTAAACATTTGTTTATACCAAAAGTACAACAAGAGTGCCAGTGGACACAATATACGCCCGTCGAGGTTTTGTTCAACATAAACTGGGGTTAACGTATTTGCTAAATTCAAATTCTAAGTCCAATTTTGCGACCAAGTTTCAAGGTTGTAAATAGGCATACTTTAACAAAAAACCATAACCGAAAATTCTAAATTAAAAGTGCCATAATTGTGTCTAAATGCTTGAGATGAAGATGAAGCTTGTGATGGTGAACAAATGTTTCAAGTTTAAAAGCTTTATCTGAAAGGATTATGTAACTACGTGGACTTTAACCAAAAATTCCAAGCTAAAAAGCGTCATAATTATGTCAAAATGTTAGACAGCGTTATGTACTCTTGCCTACAGGTAAAGCTTATGATGGTGAGCAAGTGTTCCAAGTTTAAAAGCTTAATCTAAAAGGGTTATGTAAATAAGTGGACTTTAACCAAAACTTTAACCAAAATTTCTAAGTTAAAAGGGGGCATAATTCTGTCAAAATGTTGGACAGAGTTATGTACTCTTGCCTACAGGTAAAGCTTGTGATGGTGAACAAGTGTTCCAAGGTTAAAAGCTTTATCTCAAAGGGTTATGTAAATAAATGGACTTTAACAAAGCCTTAACCATAAATTCTAAGTTAAAA
This sequence comes from Azorinus chamasolen, assembly GCA_963576725.1. Classification (NCBI taxonomy): domain Eukaryota; kingdom Metazoa; phylum Mollusca; class Bivalvia; order Cardiida; family Solecurtidae; genus Azorinus; species Azorinus chamasolen. Next base: position 60,231 of record CAUYWK010000126.1, on the reverse strand, counting down.
AGGGGAATGATTCTGTCAAAATGCTTGAAAGAGTTATGTACTCTTGTCTACAGGTTAAGATTGTGATGGTGAACAAGTGTTCCAAGTTTAAAAGCTTTATCTCAAAGGGTTATGTAATTAAATGGACTTTAACAAAGCCTTAACCAAAAATTCTAAGTTAAAAAGGGGCATAATTCGGTCAAAATGCTTGACAGAATTATTTTCTCTTGCCTACAGGTGAAGGTTGTGACGGTGAACAAGTGTTCTAATATATTCTGAAAATGGGTGATCCTTCGAAAGCAAAAGTAGAAATGCAAAAGAGAAAATTGCAGACTCGGTTTTATTGAGTCTGTTCATGAGTAGTAATTAAAAGTGCAACTCTACTCACGCCCCCTAGCACCGGCTTAAGCAGTATTCAATTTTCAAAACTAATTACATGAAAACTAATGATCCCGAAGGACCAGAAAATATAACAACACTGAGAATGAAGTACGGGGCGACTTTTTACGGCCGCCACACAAGCACTTAACAGTTTAAAAGCTTTATCTCAAAGGGTTATGTAAATAAATGGACTTTAACAAAGCCTTAACCAAAAATTCTAAGTTAAAAAGGGGCATAATTCAGTCAAAATGCTTGACAGAGTTATTTACTCTTGCCTACAGGTGAAGGTTGTGATGGTGAACAAGTGTTCCAAGTTTCAAAGCTTTATCACAAAGTGTTATGTAAATAAGTGGACTTGTTCCACATAAATTGAGGTTAACATTTTTGCTTAACGCAAATACTAAACGCAAATTCTAAGTCCAATAAAGCGACCTTGACCTTGGATAAATGAGCCGGGACTTGGCAGGCTACTGTAGCATGTCTAGATAAACATTTTGGTTAAATTTGGGAAGGATCCACCAAGCGGAACTTCAGTTAGAGATGTTACAGACAGACAGACCGGTTAACATTTTTGCTAAACGCAAATTCTAAGTCCAATTGTGTGACCTTGACCTTGGATAAACAAACCGGGACTTGGTAGGCTACTGTAGCATGTCTAGATAAACATTGTGGCTAAATTTGAGAAGGATCCACCAAGCGGAACTTGAGTTAGAGATGTTACAGACGGACAGACAACCAGACAACCAGACAACCAGACGGACAGACAGCGCCATTCCATAATACGTCCCGTTTTTTTCAAACGGGCGTATAAAAATGAGTCATGAAGGAAACACCACATACAGAACAAACACTCGCCCGAACAGCAACACAAGGAAACAGCAAATGTACATAGGTAGAAAAAACAACAAGAGACGCACAAAGACAAAACAAACATATAATAGGAGGAAGATGGAAGTACCGCCTTGGAACGGTCAGTGACAAAAGTCACCGGGGGTTTAAACCGGTTTACGGACGTCCTAACCTCGCACTTCTCTCAAAGTCACCCTAGCTTTACAAATATTGTAAATAAAGGTATCCCCGCTGGACTTACCCACAACATAGACGACGGTGAACACAGGACAACATGTAAAACATAGCATAATAACTGTGACAATCCGTCAAATATGTACTCAATGACTTTGCTGAAGTCAGAGCACCTGCAGGTAAGCCGTTAAGGGCACGACAGGGAAAAAATAATACATGAGTCTGGAAAGCTCTACGTATTTAGGAATGGAAATTAAGAATTCGGTCTGTTTGATAATGTTATATTTATTTTGTAGTTGCTGTGTACAACACAACACTTTCGGAAATCTGGCCATTCTTTTAAAGATGTTTTAGCACAAATTGTTGAGCATATAACATATGATAAGGAGGCTACTAGTAGCTTTAAATCGAAAGCTAGATTTATATCTGAATTAAATTGGATCAAAAATTTGCAAACACCTTTTCCTTCAGGACTGAATGACAATATTTACCAGACTGGAAATATTTCAAAAGAACCAGATATAGATATTTTTTCATTTTTTTCTATACGAAAACGCAAATCTCGATCACATGGCATTTGCAAAAATGGTAATATTAAACGAAAATCTCGTTTGAAAATAACTCTTTTTCTTGATCTACATACTTTACGTCTAACTTCTGGCAAACATGCCATGCTTTCTAGACTTTCCTCCTTATCTATATGTTCATGAAAAGAAATTGCGAGCAAGCCGAGAAAATCATTTTTAGATCAGATCCTCTCATAGGAACGGCTAGTTTGATACAAAGCTTTACTCTACATGTTCTCAGACCGCACATTGACAAATTATCTGAACTCCAAAGATTCTTCTTGAAAATTCCTTTTATTAATTAAGGTATTGATTTTATTGACCTCCAAAGTATTTTAGAGACAAAAATGTAATTGACACTATTCCTAAATACTTTAAAAATACAGAACCACCTATCATCTGCTATAAATATAACAAACCCATCAGAAATACAAGTTTCAACTATAATAATAAAATTGTGGCCGACCTTAATATTAATGATAATATTCCTGATAATTGAGATTGCGCCACCTCAAATTTTGCTATTCTCCGGCTGGTCATGTGATTACTGGTAATTTTGAAATAATTAAAGATAAACGTTTACGATCTCTTTTGAATAAAGGTCCCAAATATAGAATACCATCCATGATAGATTTTAACTCTTGTCGAGTTCAGATTGCGGAGGCTTACACAATTTTAGTATTAAATGGTGTCGAAGAGAACATGTTGAGTCTAATGCTCTTTCTAGTTGGAAAAAACAAATTTTTGATATTATTGATAAACGCATTTCCTTTTATAGCTCTAATAAACACCTTCTTCCACCTAAATCTAGAATTTCTTTAAGACATCTTAAAAAGGGTTCACAGGATTTCCATTCAAAATACGTCTTTGTTCCTGCTGATAAGGCATCGAATAATGTGATTATTATTTGACGATTACATTATATCGATGTCTTGAAGCAGGACATTATTATTACCAAGTCATACATTTCAGTTACTACTGACGAAAAGACCATCGTTTCAGACCATGTCAAAAAGTGAGAACAACTTGGAACCGATATTAAAATTACACAACATAAACTTCCTACAATGTATTGGTTACCAAAACTACATAAAAACCATATAAAGCGCGTTTCATTGCAAATTCTAGTTCATGTACAACTACTAAATTGTCTATACTTTTGACTTTTGTTTAACGAAGGTAAAGGAACATGTAAGGTTCTACTGTGATAAGACTTATGAAAATTCTGGAATAAATCTCTTCTGGTCTATTAAGAACTCTTCAGAAGTCTTAAACAAACTTAAGAACAAAAGGTATCTTGCATCCACTGTAAGCACGTACAATTTTTCTACTCTGTACACAACTCTTCCTCATATTTTAATTAAGGATAAGCTTACTAACTTAATTCAGAAAGTATTTGCCAGGGAAAAACATCATTCTTGGCGTGTAATGCTGAAAAAGCTTTCTTTACTGACGAGCAAATGAAATATTACACCAATTGGACTTGCTCAGAAGTTTGCGAATCGCTAACCTTTCTTTTGGATAACATATTTGTACGTTATGGGAATGCTATATACCGTCAGGTAATTGGTATTCCCATGGGTACGAATTGTGCACCACTTGTCGCAGATTTGTTTTTGTACTGCTATGAGAGAGATTTCATGTTGCATTTGAATCCTCAATCACAAGTAGATGAAACTTGTCGATATTTGGATGATATTTTTAACTTAGATAACCCTTTCTTCGATGCTCTGATTCCTACAATTTATCCTAAAGAACCCAAATTGAATAAAGCTAACCCGTCCGACAATTATGCAGCGTTTCTTGATCTCGACCTTAAAATTGATAATGGAATTATTTCTTCTAAAATATATGAAAAAAGAGATGATTTTGATTTTAATATTGTTAATTTTCCTCATCTTGACGGGGATGTTCCCCGTGCTCCATCTTACGGGGTTTATATATCTCAACTTATTCGTTTTGCTAGAGCTTGTTCATCTATTGACGATTTTAACAGTCGAAATCTCATTTTAATTGAAAAACTGCTTAAGCAAGGATATAGATACCATAAACTAAGAAAAACTTTTTCTAAATTTTACTATCGAAATCTCTCGCTTATTGGCAAGTACCAATCTAATCTCAAGAAGCTTCTGCGACACGGTGTTTCACATCCTGAATTTTATGGTGATGTGCTTTACGAACTTCGTAAAATTATTGGACATACCCATTTTCTCGCTCTGTTCATCAAATATGTTAAAAATTCATTAAAAAGGGATATGATCCTGTAGTACTACAACATACTGCATGTTTGGTTGTCAACCCTTTTACAGTTGGCAATCACGCTGGCCTCTTTGCATGTACGCCGACAAGAAAGGTTTAGTACTCTATGAAGGCGACCTCTTAAATCCAGAAATGGAAGGAGAACGTCGGATATCTGTACTATTTCGTTTTTGTCGTACCCTTTATTACTTTTCTACAGTTACTCTGTTTGCAGCTCAATCATTGAGTACACTAGCGATAGGTGGATACAGTTCGTTCACTTAAATGTTTTCCTTATACATGAACTTTACCACTGTATTTGCCGTTGCGGTTGTTGTAGATTAGTTGGAGAGGGGATACGTTTATTTACACTGTTTGTCTTTTAGGGTGGGGATGGAATAAGTGTGAGGTTGAGCGCCCATAAACCGGTTTAACCCCCCAGTGACTTTTGTCACTGACCGTTCCAAGGCGGTGCTTCCATCTTCCCCCTATTGTGTGTTTGTTTTGTCTGTGCGTATCTTGTTGTTTTTATAGTTATGTACATTTGCTGTTTCCTTATTTTGCTGTTCGGGCGACTGTTTGTTCTGTATGTGGTGTTTCCTGCATGACTCATTTTTGTACTTATATACTGAGCACTGGTTTTCACAACACCGACGTTACCTTTAACAATTAACTATTTCGCTCCCAATGTCTGCCATCTGCAAACGTTGTCATCTATTACAAGTTTCATGTGGGTTTTTTTCTTTTTAAAAAAAACAGTCACAGTAACAAACAGTTTAGATCCTAATGAGACACTCGCTCTTTGCGGCGTCTCGTCGGGAACCAAATTGTTTGCATTGGAAATCACAGGTATGAACTTGGCAGGCAAGGCGATAAAACTTAACATATAAAACCGAGACGCCGTATAATTGTATTATAATACAGTAAGACTTCTCTAAACCGGACGTTACATCTAGCATAGATACTGGTCTTCGAGACAGATGACAGCTTAATGCACAGTGAAAGCCTAAAGGAGCTTTCTGCACGACTTACACCCAGCATTTAACAACCACCTGCCTAAAAGTATCTAAAAAAAATTCCACTAGAATTCCAGCTTTGAGAAGTTTAACTGTACCAGTTGAACATACTATGTCTTATAATTCATCTAAGGTAGGCCTTCTCAGATGTATCATACCTAAAACATGTCTGATCAATAGTTTCTTAAAATATTGGTCGAAAGAGTTTTTGCTCCAGGTCCCGCATTGCATCAGCTCCAAGTTATCTTGTCACGGGGTGCTAAGGGTTAAGTCTAATATATGATAAACACTTTAAATGTGCCAGTTTCGCGTGTACAGTAGAGCATGTCTTAAGCGGCTATCAATTATGGATCTGTAAGACAGATGGTAATATAATGCAGATCAAATGTAATGCAGATATTTCATAAACAATTCGAATTCACTCAATGTTGTTCGAAATTACGGTAGAGGGGATACACCTTCGCAAAACAACATGCTGTGACATTTTAGAATTGCATCTTGACATAGCTTTCACTTTTTATCATTGCACATTGATATGCCTTCTTAAACCCAAACCGGCACGTTTTATTATGTCATTTGAGCATGCCTTTGCAACATTCGAATATAATATATTATGGTGGCTGATATATATTTAAAGCCCAAACAGCGGTTGCATGTTTTAACTATAGAAATAGTATGCCATCAACTTTGCTTTATTCTCTTATCATGGACTTTAAATTTTGAGTTTATGCGATGTTCTTTTTATACCTTAGAAATACACTGTAAATGTTTTTGTTTTGTTTATTATGTTTTTATTTTTATTGCATATCTTATATTTTCTTTAATTTCTGCTTTAGTATGTATAAATGTTTTAATTGTAAAGCACTTTTGAACTTATTTAGATATGAAAAGAGTGCTATATAAATATGGTATAATAATAATAATAATAATAATAATAATAATAATCGTTTAACAACGACGTCATTTCGAATTGTGCATTTTTCAATTTGTAACCATCATATAACACCGTATCGACGTAACTATTTCAGCCCTGGTGATAAAATGGCGATGACAGATGCAAACAGTTTGGATCCAGATGAGACGCGATGTAACTCGGCTGCTCCCAAAAATTGAATTTGTGAAGAAATTGTGTCTTTTAGAAGAAACAACAAGAAATGGCATGGATACATGAACGATTCCAAGGGCTTAAATGGTTAAACTATATTAAAGTTTTTGTATTGCCAGAATGTGGCCAACCACCAGTGGGCAAAAACGCTCATGTAATGGGAAACATGTTAGCTATAGGTAGCCGCATTTTGCACGTGTGCACGTACAATGACGTCAAGAGACATCAGTCCACATGTCTGGACACAGGAAAGTAGTCGTCGATACCGGACATGGATTGCCCAGGTACTTGTAAGACTTTCCATCTTTGATACGCATTTAAACGCCTGTTCTAATAGAGAAGTTGGAGATGAGATGGTTTTTGTAGTAACTGTCTGATGAAAGATGGTTTTTGTAGTAACTGTTTGATCAAAATCTGCTCTATTGGCTTTTGGATCATATTCTACAGTTTTCTCGGTAGCCAATAAAATCATGCGATATACCATATAAAATCGTATACTATATACCATTATAAAATCTGATACTATATACGAATATAAAATTACCATACCGGTATACCATTATAAAATATTATTCCATATACCATTACAAAATCATAAACTACATGTATATACTTTTATAAATTCCATATAATATACACCATTATAAAATATTATACTATATACGACTATAAAAAACATTTACCATACCAAATAATATACTATATACCATTATAAAATTATAAACTACATGTATATACTTTTATATAATCCATATTATATACACCATTATTAAATTGTAAAATCATATTATATATACTGTTATAAAATCGTACAGTATAAACCATTATACAACCATATATACATCCCATTATATGAACATATGCTAAATACCAAACACTTATACTATATACAATTATACAACCGAATATACATACCATTTACTATATACCATTATGAATCTTTTACTATGTAGCATTATAAAAATAAATACTCGTTACTATTTGAAAACTTCAACCAATACATATTAATGATGTAATTATTTCTTACATCAATATTCATGACGAAGATGGTTAATGATGTATAATACCACCATGTCTATGAGACTATTTGGACAATTGCTATGGCACAAGTCCAGCAGTCAGTTAACCCATTTGCTCCCATATCATATAAGGAAACCCTGTCCAGATCTTACTTTTGAACCCATCCATTTTTTAATGTGGATAGGGTTTGAAACAAACAAAATACTTGCTGGAATTAACCATTGACTTAAGTCGGTTCAACAAACAGTGCAGACCCTGATGAGAGGACTTCTTCTTTAGCCGTCTGATCAGGGTCTGCTTTTGTTGCCTATGGAATCTTATAGAACTGAGTATACAGTTTCTACCATGGCCAAAGTGCCATAGGTTAAAATTCATCTAATTAGTATTCCTGGTGTCATTATTACTAACTTGAATTTTGAATGTACCTGTCGTATGATCAATACATGATACATTACCCTTCTCCGTCACCGTACTCGCATTTGCAAACAGCTTTGATCCAGCTGTGATGCCGAGTCTCATCAAGAACAAATCTGTTTGACACTCTGTCAATAGTTTATCATAATTCTAAATTAGTCAAACTTGTCCCGTGTCCTGACAGCTAAATACGCATTAAGTGGATTATCTGCGACTGCCATCGTTCCATCCATGATTTATCATGGTAAGAGTTAGAATCGAAATTAATTTATTAGTAGAGAGGCAATATAATAATACTGCAGCACTATATACCGGTGCAAGATGTTGTACATGGGTCGATGTTTAGCAGACGCTTGCATTGGTCCACACTGCTTGCAAAATGTCATTTTAAACGAAACATAATCATTATTTGTTTTATTATTATTCCTATTTTTTTGTTCTTGTTATCGTCGTTGTTTGTGGTGATGGTAGTCGTCGTCGGAGTCGTGGTTATCCTGGTGGTGGTGGTCGTCGTCGTGGTTATCGTGGTGGTGGTCATGATCGTCGTGTTCTTTTGTTTCTGTGTCAAGCAGATGGCAATACTGGAATTGAAAGGTTTTAATGTTTTAACTCCACGAATTCAAAGTCAAATGCAAAACAATCTATACATCAGACATAGCGTTATATCAGGGTATAAATTACACTCGTGACAAATATTTTGGGTGTTTGTTTGTACATTGTATCAGAGTAATTACAGCAAAAGAAACGTGTTTGTAGATGGCAATTATCAGCGTGCAATGAGTTAAACTTGACTTCTGAACTTTGGCACAGGGGAGCTAGATGGTCATTTGTTCCGTATTTACGCAAAGGGTAACGATCGCTTCTGGCATGATAACGGAAGGGGCGATAAGCGTATCTCTTCCAGATGGCAACCGAACGACACGTGTCGTTCGTCAAATTCTCATTCTTGGAGCAAAGCGACGGTCCCTACAAAGTTGGGGTAGGTAGTCATAAAATCAACTATTGATCGGTAAAGCGTTTCCTCTCAGATATGATCTGAATTGGTAATGTCCTGTCATTTTAACTCATTACAGCAAATCCCCTCTAAACCGGACGTTCAGTTCAGTATATTATATCGATCCTGAGGACAGGACTGTTGACAGCTTAATACAGGGTGAAAGTCACACCGAAAGCTCCACTATGAGATTGCTTCATGGTTTTCACTTGCATTAAGCAACCACCTGCGCGCGTGCGTGTGCTGAGATGGTGTTGTAGTCTGCACGTGCGTGTATGTCTGCTTACATGGGTGCATGTTTGAATACGTGCGTCTGGGGTGTGTTTGGTATTAGTGTGTATGTCAGTATATATATTAATGTGAAGTGTAGTATGTATGTTATGTGACGGATGCATTGTTTTCATGTGAGTGTGTATACCTTTCATTAACCGCTCAAAAGTAGCACATCTTCTGTCAATTTTGTTTTCGATGCCAAATTTCTGATTGTCGTCTGTAAACGCAAACCACTTTTGTTAATTATTTAGTAAAATATGGACATGTTAAATAAATGCAAAATTCAAAGGAATTAAACAAAGATGCAGAAATAGAGTTTGAGACAAAATGTGAAGTCTCAGACCAGACGCCGCCTTGAAAAGGCCACGTCTGATATAGGAATGTACTATTTGTCGTGGTGCATTTTTTGCGACATTGTCGGTGAAAGGGTTAAAGGCATCAGTTCCCGCAAACTTGAAATACGAGGGAATCATCCTGCCAATAGCACTCGTCCTAAATAAAAACCAGTGTCAAACAGTTTGGGTCCTGAGGAGACACCGAGTTACTCGACGTCTCCTCTGAAACCAGACTGTTTTCAAAGGTAACTGGTTCACATAAGGCGGCATCAGAATTATGTTTCTGAGTGCAATTGCTCAGCAATCTCATTTCGAGTCTAAGTAATGTTTTATAACACTCACGAGTGCTATTATTCCATTTAATTGGGATTACGTCGCTTTAAAAGTAGTTCAGAAATCGCGGGACGACCAACTATGTATGAAGGAATACACCAAGCGTTTTTTCTGTGCATGACTTATAATAAATTATTCCGAGCACAGGCAACCATCCGGGTAGAACCATCGATATACCGCAAGCCATGTGAAATACTTTCTCACATCCGAATCAAAATCCGAATTACCGGGTCGGCATTCGAACCACAGCGGCGAGGAGTGAAGTAATTATCAAATGAAGATCATAACTTTTCGGCCACGGAAATCGCTCATATTCCAATGGTTTCTTATGAGTTTGTGTTAACGCCTTGATGTCTAAGTTTTCAAAATGGAATAACCAATCATTATTTAACCATTACTGTGCAGGACAAGAGTCACTAACGTCACAAACAGTGTAGATCAAGATGAGATGGCTCCTAGAGGATATAATAATTCATCAAAAGTTTGACCTGTTTTAATTTTGAAAGGGTATATTTTCTGAGAAGATTGTAAATGGCAGAGCACACATTGATTAGAGGGACTCCTTTAGTGTCCTTTGATTTGCAAAGGGACCCTTTGATTTGGGTCTGCACTGTTTGTAAATGTTAGTATAAAGTACATCGTATTCAATGGGATAACAAAAGTAGACATTAACGCTAGAACTATAAACTGGTCCATATAATTAATTGTACCGCTGATATGCGTTTCAGGTGAGGAACATGTTTGTTTATGATGTCGATGGTAGCACAAATATACTTAGCACCAAGGTCAACTCAATTCCAGACAGCGCAAAATTCTTCGTCACAAAGGAAGCAGACGGGCTTTGGTGTATTCACGCAAAGAGAAACGGCAGACTGGTTAGGATGGATGACGACAAACTTGTCTCCACCAGACACAATATTGATGATGAAATGTCTAAATTCTACCTGGTGAAAGTTGATTGAACTCAGTATCATATCGTTCAGTAAATCCTACCTATCGACAAATACTACTCAGAAGACGGTTTCTTTTATTATATTTTCATGAAGCGATCGCATATTTTAACAGTTACAATGTCTCAGTAATGTCATCTGCTGGACAAAGTTTCGTCTGCTTCAAGTTATATGGCGGGCGGTTCTTCGATTCCTTTATAAAAAAGGATGAATAGAGGATATGTTGCGAGTTGTCTTTAAGATCACATGTTCCTAAACGAGCCTTAGAAAATGTAATTTAACATGTGATCTTAAAAGACAAAGAACATCAGTCTCTTTTTCTCATATAACTAAAAAGTGTATTTTTGCCGTTTAAGCGACATGTAGTAAACATCGGTTTCCTTGGTTTGACGTCATATATGACGTACGACGTCATATATGTTCTAAAGTGATCTTACACGTGTTACAGATCGGGGAATCTTACCCCGTTGTTCTAACTCGGAGATAAGGGAAGGTATGTGAGAAATAGAGTGGCCTGATGAATCTGGATCTAAACTGTTTACATATGATATCACAATCTCTGCACTGGAGAAGTTAATGATCGCCGATGTTTTTTCACAATATATGTTGTTTAATTAGTTGTTCTCTTGCTCTCCACGACCTGACTCGCACATGCAAACAGCTCCGGATGAGCCACCGGGTAGCTGGACCAGTTTTCATTAGGGGCTAAAACGGTGAAACATTCAAATATTTTCTTATCGGAAACTACAGGTTTTTTTAATTACTTAGTAATAGACCTCATGTTACCAAAAGTACAAAAATGAGTCATGCAGGAAACACCACATACAGAGCAAACAGTCGCCCGGATAGCAACACAAGGAAACAGCAAAAATGTACATAACTATAAAAACAAGAGACGCACAAAGACAAAACAAACACACAATAGGGGGAAGATGGAAGCACCGCATTGGAACGGTCAGTGACAAAAGTCACTGGGGGTTAAACCGGTTTAGGGGCGTCCAACCTCACACTTATTCCATCCCCACCCTACAAGACAAACAGTGTAAATAAACGTATCCCCTCTCCGACTTATCTACAACAACCGCGACGGCAAATACAGTGGTAAAGTGCATGTATAACGAAAACATTTAAGTGAACAAACTGTATCCACCTATCGCTAGTGTACTCAATGATTGAGCTGCAAACAGAGTAACTGTAGGAAAGTAATAAAGGGTACGACAAAAACGAAATAGTACAGATATCCGACGTTCTCCTTCCATTTCTGGAATTAAGAGGTCGCCTTCGTAGAGTACTTAACCTTTCTTGTCGGCGTACATGCAAAGAGGCCAGCGTGGTTGCCAACTGTAAAAGGGTTGACAACCAAACATGCAGTACGAGAGGCGTTCAATATTTAAAGTAACATTTTTAACACAGTGATATTTCACGATTAACCCGTGCAAGCACGTGAAACTTGTTCCATTATGTACATTCATGTGTATCGTTTAATGTTAGCCAGTTTTTGTTATACACATCATCATGACTTGGCGTAAAATTGACAAACTTGTTGAAGGTGCAGTTTTAGGACTTTTGAAGGAAAATATGTCGTATAGATCCATTATGCAAAAAATAAAAAGTATGGGACATAGTGTGTCTACAGCTACCATACATCGTATTCGACATGGGATAGGAAAAATTCGTGAGGCTGATCGCAAAGGCACTAAGATTGGGACTTTTAAAAAACGCTGTACTGCCGCTACGTTGTACGAGTGACGTTGTACGTAAAATTAATAATATGATAAAACATGTGAATCCACCGACTCAAAGATAGATGGCGATCAAGTGTAAAGTGTCTGTAGGAACAATTAATAGAATAATTTCCAAAGTAATCAAGGCAAAACTTCGTAAAAAATGCCGTGTTCATAAGCTAAATGAAAAGCAAATTGGGAATAGACGCAAGCGATCCTGGCAGCTGTGCCGCCGTTTAAACTGTGGTAAATGGAAGAATTTCGTAACCACTGATGAGGCAATGTTTTACATGGGTGGCAGTTATGGCCGAAGGCGCGTTTGTTACGTTCGTGGAAACCGGAGAGAGCTTGAAAAACTGAAGTTCGTGAAACGTGACTCTTTTGCACCAGGGTTTATGGTTTGGGCCGGTGTCAGTTTTTACGGCAAAACTTCACTTCGATTCATAAATAGAGGAGTTAAAGTTAACGCTGATTATTATATTAAAAATGTATTGGAACCATTTCCGAAAAAAACCGTTCCTCGCTTATTTCCTGGGCGTGAAAAGGACATGGTGTTCCATCAGGACTCAGCATCCAGTCATACAGCGAAAAAGACACGTGACTTTATGAAGCAACATAAGATTATGTACATTACGCCTGAAGAGTGGATGCCAAAGAGCCCCGATGCTGCCCCAATGGACTTTGGTATCTGGTGTATTCTTAAACGCAGGCTACAGAAACGTAAGATATACACTCTAAATGGACTTAAAAAGGCTCTTAAACAGGAGTGGAACAAACTTCCTCAATATTACATTAACAAGACACTTGAAAGCTGGCCAAAACGATGTCGCATGATCTATTATGCCCATGGATCTCAAATAGAACATTTATTGCAATAAAAACATATTTACTGAATAACATTTCTACATTCAAAACTGTTACTTTAAATCTTGAACACCTCTCGTATGTTGTAGTACTACAGGATCATATACCTTATTAATGAAATTTTCAACATATTTGATGAACAAAGTGAGAAAATGGGTATGTCCAATAATTTTACGAAGTTTGTAAATTACATCACCATAAAATTCAGGATGTGAAACACCGTGTCGCAGAAGCTTCTTGAGATTAGATTGGTACTTGCCAATAAGCGAGAGATTATGAAAGCTTTTTCAGCATTACATGCCAAGAATGATGTTTTTCCCGGGCAAATACTTTCTGAATTAAGTTATTAAGCTTATCCTTAATTAAAATATGAGGAAGAGTTGTGTACAGAGTAGAAAAATCGTACGTGCTTACAGTGGATGCAAGATACCTTTTGTTCTTAAGTTTGTTTAAGACTTCTGAAGAGTTCTTAATAGACCAGAAGAGATTTATTCCAGAATTTTCATAAGTCTTATCACAGTTAAACCTTACATGTTCCTTTAGGTACAGTAAAAGTTCATTTAACCCGAATTCTAGTAGAGAAGACATTCAACACTTTTAGGCAGGTGGATGTTTAACACATTAGCCCCGTTTTTAGCTTCTATGAAATTCACATTTTGAAACCATTGTGATAAATAGAGCATTTGCTCCATAGGAGCAAATGGTTTCAAGACTACACAATTCTAAAAACTCTCCTTTCCTATAGTTAAAGTCCCTTTTCTGTAGTTTTTTTGAAAAACGTTATGTCTAAGCCTAGAAGAGAATGAGTTAATGCAGAATGAAAGTCATGCAGATTCAGTATTAGGCTGCCACCTGTTTTGAAGACATACATTTATACTAAAAACGTCCGATTTAACCACAACAAAGTATATTATTTTACATAAACATTTGACAGTTTTTCATCACAATCTAAGATAAACAAACTATATGTAACATTCAACCGGACATGGACTGAATGAAAGATACTTGTTGATTAAAAACAAAACAGAGTCAGAGTAGTTACACATCTCATGTTATGTATGGGCTGAATCCACTTAGTATGCCTTTACGAAGTTATTTAAATTATTCAGATTAACTGAAAAACGAAAACAATAAAGACCCAGATCAGAGACATTTCAAAACACCTATCTTGTTAGGATCCTAGCCATGTGTCGGTTATACTCTTTAACCTACAATAGAAATTGTCCTAATCGGCCATTCATTTATTAAACACAGGTTCTTAAATAGCAGGCGGTTGTTTAATGTAGTGTAAAATAATGCAGAAAGCTCATATTCCTTTCAGCATTACGTTTGACCTGCATTAAGCGACCACATGCTTTACATGCCCATAATTGGATCTCGTTTTCATGGCCGCTGAAGACAGGTTTTCCTATCATTTAATAATATGACTAAGGCACTGCCTCTAACGGGAATCGACAATCAACATTTTTTACACGTGAGCACAGAAATTCGTACTGTCTGAGATGAAGTAGAAGAAAAATAGATAAAGAATTTAAAGAAAGTATGTGTATTTCAAGTCTTACTTAGTACAGGAAACACTAAAGAAATGGGAGATAATTCAAAACATAACTTAGAATCTCGTACATGGTACACTGTCTACACGTGCTTAAGATACGTGTCAAATTAACCCTTTTCTTCATAAAAACGTGTTTTCAAGCATCTGAAAACAGAGTAGACCAAGACCAGATGGTTCCTACATAAAAATAATGATGATAATGATTATAACAATAGTGCCCAGTATCGTCAGAGTCATTATACATACGTATGTATATGTCTCTGGTATCGTTCATCTAGGACAATAGGTCATGAGGTCAAAATCCAGTTTGAAGTAGTTAATATTTTATCTTTTTTGAGATACACATGGGCAAGGAAGTGGGAAATATGACAGGAATAATTACAACAGAAGCATTGAAAGGACCATGTGTCACCTGTCAGCAGAAATGTGACCCCAAAAAAGATGCCATACTAAACATAATCCCTATCTGTCATCCTGCTAAAGCAATTGACACAAAAAGTGCACATAGTATCATAAATTTGGTTTGGGACAATTATTTTTTTCTGTTTAAAGGCTGTCTATAGCACTTACTGACTCCAAAAAGCATTTCCAATAGGCAGTGCTAGGATTTGAACCTAGACTCCCTCTATGGCTAAGCCAAGGAGGTGTTCTTCCATTAAACTACACTGACAGCATTTGTGGAAATTGCCAGTTTGGAGCACAAGCTAACTTAGATTTTGATATTCATAACTATTTTTCAGCTCAGCATGTAAATTGTTGAGAGGTTTTTAGACAGGAATCATTTCGAAAAAGGAGAGAATTACAGATTTCTTTTTAAAACCAGGATATATGGAGACGGCTCAAGCGAGTACAACTCCTTCCAAATACACTGAATATACTTCACAATCAGATGTTCACATTGTTCAGAGTTCTGTAGCTCTCAATTCTGAACAAATATAAATACAAAAGGTGGCCATGGCCCTTCAATTTTATTTTACAAAATAATATTGTCATCATTCCTGTGTTTTTTACTTTACTGTGAAGTATGTATTTTCACTTCGATATCGTGTCAGCCCCCTCCCCCCCCACTCCCGATTTCTTTTAAATCCCCCTTTTTCGGACAGGGGCAAACCCCATCGCCAACCCCACCTCGGCCCAAATTCACATTTGCGTACTCTAAGCTACTTTCGGTTTTAACATATCCAAGCAGAGTACACCGTGAGAAGGCAGCCTTTATAAAATTAGCATGCTGTCTTACAGTTTATTGACGAGACTGCCGTCACCCCTATTGACCAATATCTAGAATAAACACTGTATTTTTATCAAAGGGTCAACTATCACTAAATTTTTATCATTGTTTTGAAAGGTTTAACTCATATCCGCGGATATGAATCTCATATCCGGTGTTTAGTCATACCGGTATAGCGATTATTTTTGGTTGCATGACAACCAGTTCCAGATGGATCCAGATTCTTTTAACAATTTTGACAGAGCTCAGCATGGTACAAATATCTTGTATGTGGAGTTTGATTACATTCTGCCATGTAGTATCAGAGGATCTATCCGAGATGTTGTTGACGGACGGTCAGGACTCGGATGATCACAAAAGCTCATCTGAGCATATTCAGAGATAAAATTCAGTATATTCCTTGCAATCTGCTTGCAGATTGCTCGTTATAACAAAGACCCGTCATATAATGTAACACAACCCTACCTGTTACGTCCCTACACAATCAAACCTCAATCATTGCATGTTTTCAGCGGCACTGACATGCAAGTCGAAGTCAGAAAAATATGTACATTTATACTTCTCGCAAGCCGCTTCGCGGCTTGCTCGTAAATTCATTGGACTAATCACTTACAATAAATATTGTTTAATGTACCTTCTTGTGTGCATTAAAAGGCGATATATCCACGGCCTGTTTGATGTAGACACCCTTTATTCACTGTAATTTGTCGATTCGAGTCAATTTCAATATGGCGGCATCTGTCAGAAAAAAAGAAGAATGTCCGAGATGAAGCGAGAAAAGAAATTCTAAAAGATTGACTGTACCACGATTTATTACCCGAAATACGGCGTCGCCGATTCAATTGCATTTCTCAGAAAATTACATGTCGATTTCGGATTTTCGGCGCTGGTCAATGCTTTTCAATGAAAACTCCCGAAATAGCCGAATGGATTTTGTCACACACTTTTTACAGGGTTAACCTTTTGTACCGTAGAGGGAATCGACGGCGCCTTAGGCGCCCGGTCGATTCCCTATTAAAATATTGAACTGTAATAACAGCAAAATAGAATCAAATGACTTTAAACATTATCAAACAAGTAGCATTCAAAGAATAGAAGTATACCACTATGCGTCGTATATTCAGAACCGGTACAGACACATATTAGCAGACTGAAAAAGGTCCGTTTTGGTCCAGGTCCAGACAATTCAAGGAATACGACAAGTTCAGAAAGGTAGACAACTCATTAAAACACAAACCTTAATAATTGGTGGGTTATTTGCGTTGCTAGCACAGTTGTAAGACATCTCAATGCAGACCCAGATCAAACAATTCCTATAGGACCTGTCTCACTCGGGTCGACATTATTAACGGATTATGCATATTATATCAATGGAAAAGTAGTAAAGTCAAGCAAGCAAAGCCACATACAAGACGCAACCACCACCAAAACACCGATAGACAGCATGACACACACACACACACACAACCACACACCCAAACGCACACACACACACGAAATGAACACAGAAAACACCAAAAGACACACAAGAACCAGAGACAAACGCCCCACACATGAACAAAATCACAAGCACGAAGACGCAAGGCAAACAAAAGGATGAGTGACAAAAGTTATATAACAAAGTTATCATTTGAGCGTTCAATGCCAAATTCATACCTATAAACAATTTGCATTTAAAGGACAAAGAAGGGCGAATCTTTTCATTTTGTTACAAAACAAATACCCATTTAACACTGGATAAATCTCGTCTGTTAATTTGATAATAATACTCTATAAGTATACACACTCACATGAATACAATGCATCCGTCACATACCATACTACACTATACATTAATATATATATACTGACATACACACTCACCCCAAACACACCCCAGACGCACGCACTCAAACATGCGGCCACGTAAGCAGACAGACACGCACGCGCAGACTACAACATCTCAGGACACGCACGTACGCACGCAGGTGGTTGCTTAATACAGAGTGAAAACCATGAAGAAAGCTCCTAGTGGAGTTTTCGGCGTGACTTTCACCATGCATTAAGTTGTAACTAGTCCTGTCTCCAAGATCGATTTATAATATATTAAACTGAAGGTCCGGTTTAGAG
Source organism: Azorinus chamasolen (assembly GCA_963576725.1). Classification (NCBI taxonomy): domain Eukaryota; kingdom Metazoa; phylum Mollusca; class Bivalvia; order Cardiida; family Solecurtidae; genus Azorinus; species Azorinus chamasolen. The sequence goes on along the minus strand of CAUYWK010000126.1, from coordinate 42,124 downwards.
GGGATTTGCTGTAATGAGTTAAAATGACAGGACATTACCAGTTCAGATCATATCTGAGAGGAAACGCTTTATCGATCAATAGTTCACATTATGATTACCTACCCCAATTGTGTAGGAACCGTCGTTTTGTTCAAAGAATGAGAATTTGACGAACGTGTCGTTCGGTTGCCATCTGGAAGAGATACGCTTATCTCCCCTTCCGTTATTATGCCAGAAGCGATCGTTACCCTTTGCGTAAATACGGAACAAATGACCATGTAGCTCCCTTGTGCCAAAGTTCAGAAGTCAAGTTTAACTTATTGTATGCTGATAATTGCCATCACGTTTCTTTTGCTGTAATTATTCTGATACAAGGTACAAACAAAATATTTGTCAAGAGAAACATTGAACGAGTGTAAGTAATTTATATCCTGATAAAACGCTATGAGACGATATCAGTCATATCTCGATGAAGGTGTATCCCGTAATTTTCAGTTAGGTTTCATTTGATCAGTAACTACCAAGCTGAAGTGACTATTTTCAAGCAGCAAACGCATCACATATCGAGATATGACTAGTTTGATATGACAGACAACAAAACATGTGATCCCCAGTACAGAACAACGTTACACAAAACATTAAATGTGTCCCATGAAAAAATCACGCATCAGTCAAATACCCAAAGTGACACAAATAAATCGATGTAACCGGCAACAACAAAGAACAAATCGCAGAGAAGAGTAGTTTAAGTGATACAATAACACATTTACAACCAGGTTCATCTGTGACAAACCTTTCTGGTCATTCACTAACAGACTCGCAGATTTCCTTGTTAGAAAAAGGACTAAAGTTCATTCCAGGAAGATATAAGATTGACACGATCAAACTACTTGCATATCCAGCAGAGTGGGAGAGGCGTATGAGATTAGCAGAATAGTTCTATGATCATAATTGTGACAGGCAAGAGAGAAAAGAGGAGAAGTTCAAGGTCAAAAAGATAGGTTCATTTACAACGTCATCAGGGAGAGATACGCAATCGGACCTGTATATTGAACGTAGAGAATGACACAGTTTCAAACCTGAAAAAGTGTATTGTGCAGTATATATCGTTCAGTAAATCTTACCTGTAGATAAATACTACTCAGAAGACGGTTTATTTTCTATGAGGCAATAGTTTTCAGTGTCTCAGCAATGCCATTTGCTACTTCAAGTTTTATGGTGGGCGTGGACAGATATATTGAGTGTCAAACAGTTCGGATCCTGGAGGCTCTTGAAATAATATGTTTGCATATGATATCACAATCCCTTCTTCAATTCACTAAAGAATATTATCGATAATTAATTAATTCTGTGTACAATGCATGAAATAGGTTTTTTTGAAGTCTTACAGCAAAAGGTTCGAAAATACTCAGAACTACATGTAGGCCATGTTTCAGTTATTGGTGATCTGAATGCTAGATGTGACCAAAAATGTGATTTATTACAAATTACTAGCGATTTTTATAAAAATATTGATGCTGTAGAAGAAAATGACAGATTTTCATTGGATCAAATTGTCAATACATCGGGTAACCGACTGTTGGATCTGTGTCATAGCAGTAGTTTAAAGATAGTCAATTGTCGCATAGAAGACGATGCCGGATTCGGCAGCATACTTTTATGCCGAGTTTAGGTCAAAGCCCTATTGATTACGCACTGTGTTGATATGAGATTTTCCTTTATAAACTTCACAGTGCACGACTTCCATTCATGCTCAACACATGCGGCTATTTAAATTAATTTTAACACAAACTATTCATGTATGGTTAATGATACTGCATGTCAGTCAAGTGACAAGACATTATGGGACAGCGAAGGTTCTGAGATATACAAAAATATTATCATTAATGATATAAATAAAATACATGACATTATTGATAGCATATTGACCAATGCTACAGATTTAGATTAAGGAATAGATTCAATCTCCAAGTTCTTGTATGATAATCCATTTTCTTTGTTTGACCGAAGTGCTCGGGTCACAGTTAATTGTAATTGTAAATACAAAAGTGCATGGTTTAATCGTGAATGTGAAGCTATTAGACATGAGTTTCGGGTGTCAAATAGATCATACAGAAGATGTTAGTCGCAGATCAATAGTAATATTATGTTGGCATGCAGGCGTAGATATAGTTTAGTTAAACGGAAAGCACATGCAAAACACAACATTGACCAAAAGCGTCGTCTGCATAATGTAGCGAAATATCAACCTCGTAAATTTTGGAGCGAGATTAAAAAATTTAGAACCAAGCGCCCAAACAAATGTAACATTGACTAACATGATTTTCATGAGCATTTTAAGAATTTGTTCTCTGCCGACGAGCTTTTTGTCAATGATAATTTGCCTGACTTATTAAATACGAATGTTGTTGAACAGCTGGATTGTAGTTTAACGCCGGACGAGGTTTTTAAAGCTATATCATGTTTGAAACGTGGGAAAAGCGGTAGAGCTGATGATTTAATACCTGAAATGTTTATGCATGTAAATATATTTTATCCCCTTTATTATGTAGATCTACGTGTTTAATTATATTTTCGATAACGGTATATACCCTGAAAGCTGGACAAAAGGTGTATTTGTTCCAGTGCCAAAAAAGGGTAAATTAAATGACATGAACAATTACAGGGGTATAAGGCAGGAAACACCACATACAGAACAAACACTCGCCCAAACAGCAACACAAGGAAACAGCAAATGTACATAAATAGAAAAAACAACAAGAGACGCACAAAGACAAAACAAACATACAATAGGAGGAAGATGGAAGTACCGCCTTGGAACGGTCAGTGACAAAAGTCACTGGGTGGTTAAACCGGTTTATGGGCGCCCAACCTCACTCGTATTCCATCCCCACCCTAAAAGACAAACAGTGTAAATAAACGTATCCCCTCTCCGACTAATCTACAACAACCGCGACCGCGACGGCAAATACAATGGTAAAGTGCATGTATAACGAAAAAACATTTAATTGAACATACTGTATCCACCTATCGCTAGTGTACTCAATGATTGAGCTGCAAACAGAGTAACTGTAGAAAAGTAATAAAGGGTACGACAAAAATGAAATAGTACAGATATCCGACGTTCTCCTTCCATTTCTGGATTTAAGAGGTCGCCTTCATAGAGTACTAAACCTTTCTTGTCGGCGTACATGCAAAGAGGCCAGCGTGATTGCCAACTGTAAAAGGGTTCACAGCCAAACATGCAGTATGTTGTAGTACTACAGGATCATATCCCTTTTTAATGAATTGTTTAACACATTTGAGGAACAAAGTGAGAAATTGGGTATGTCCAATAAGATTACGAAGTTTGTAAATCACATCACCATAAAATTCAGGATGTGAAATACCGTGTCGCAGAAGCTCCTTGAGATTACATTGGTACTTGCCTATAAGCAAGAGATTTCGATAGTAAAATTTAGAGAAAGTTTTTCTTAGTTTATGGTATCTATATCCTTGCTTAAGCAGGTTTTCAGTTAAAATGAGATTTCGACTGTTAAAATCGTCAATAGATGAACAAGCTCTAGCAAAACGATTAAGTTGAGATATATAAACCCCGTAAGATGGAGCACGTGGAACATCCCCGTCAAGATGAGGAAAATTTACAATATTAAAATCAAAATCATCTCTTTTGTCATATATTTTAGAAGAAATCATTCCATTATTAATTTTAAGGTCTAGATCAAGAAACGCTGCATATTTGTCGGACGGGTTAGCTTTATTCAATTTGAGTTCTTTAGGATAAATTGTAGGAATCGGAGCATCAAAGAAAGGGTTATCTAAGTTAAAAATATCATCCAAATATCGACAAGTTTCATTGAAGGCTTTTATAACTTCTTCTTGTGATTGAGGATTCAAACGCAACATGAAATCTCTCTCATAGCAGTACAAAAACAAATCTGCGACAAGTGGTGCACAATTCGTACCCATAGGAATACCAATTACCTGACGGTATATAGCATTCCCATAACGTACAAATATGTTATCCAAAACAAAGGTAAGTGCTTCGCAAACTTCTGAGCAAGTCTTACAGGCTTATTCTCTAAGATATTTTCTTTACTGTTAGATACCAGGCTGCGAAAATAAATTGTTGAGCGATTTTCAGTTTGGGTTTAGGAATGACCGTAGTACAGTTGACTGTATATTTCTCTTAAATGCTGTTATTGGTAATTACGGACGTCACAAAATTGTTGATTTTCGTAAAACTTTCGACGAAATTTATCCCTTTACCCAATAGCCAAACCTCCAAACCCTTATCTTACACCGATATAGGTAAGCCTTATCCGATAATCAATAACCAATATCCATGTGGTAAGCGTAACACACTCTCACCAATACAGTTTATTGGAAATATTGGAAAATTAGTTTGAATCTGACACCTGTTCTTTTCAATCCCATATAAATGCATTTATGTTTACCATTATCATTATAGTGTAAATAAAAAGTTTTTAGGGAATTAAATTCTCTTTTTGATGGTGTATTTTTCATGCAATTTGAAGTATGTATAAGCAAAATACACGGGGATAAAACGAGGCAAGTCAATATATTATCAGAACTTTATTATAATTGACCTTAAAATCTCAGCTAAATATGTTCGGAACAGTAACCTATCGCCTGCTATTCAAAATAAAATACCATTTCCAAACAGGCTTGATCCAGATCAGAGCTGAGTAAATAATTCCTATATTCATTCAGCGCGGACCCAGATCATACAGCGAGTAACTCAGCGCCGGTACGGGATCCACGCTTGGATCGATATCAGACGACGAGAGACTCATTTCAGCCATTAAGGTTAGATACAGATCAGTAGTTGAGTATGATGTCTGATCTGGATCTAGATCCAAACATTGATTTAGATCAGATATTGAGTAACTCGGCTCCGGACCTGGGTCCAACATTTATCTAAATTAGATTCTGGGTAACTGTATGTCTGATCTGAATCAAATTGTAGATCCAGATTAGATGTTGAGTTATCTGGTGCCTGATCTGGATCTTAAGTATTGAACCCGTCCAGGTTAGGGCCTGGCTCCAAAACGAATGGCGCCACCTGAAAAAATAATAATCGGAAGACAAATTTCATCTGCATGTTCACTGAACTAAATGAAATCATGAAATTCCGACACATAATAATGCATTATTGGCGTTTGGGTGTGTGTGTGTGTGTGTGTGTGTGTGTGTGTGTGTCATGCTGTCTATCGGTGTTTTGGTGGTGGTTGCGTCTTGCATGTGGCTTTGCCTGCTTGACTTTACTACTTTTCGAATTATAATACATATATTTTTAATACATGAATTAAAGAATATTCATTATCATGGAGTTTTTCATGTAAATAGTTTTTATAATGCATTTGAGTCGGGCACAAGGAAAGTGGAAAATGCGTTGCATTTCAAACAGTGTAGACTCAGATCAGCTGCATCACACACGCAGCATCTGCTTCACACTGTTTGAAAATCACCAGAATATATGCATTATTTATGTGGCCCAGCAAACAGTGTAGATCCTGATCAGATGCCGCATGGGAAAAGCGGCTGCTGATCTGGGACTACACTGTTTACAACCTCCCAACCCACTTTTCCTGATATCTGTCTTATTTGCATTCATTATGCATTAATCGAGATTTAGAATAGTTCCTGATCTGAGTCTACACAAATTCAGGTTTTTTGCATTATGGTATCTATATTTATTAAATTAATTTTGATGTAGATGAGACGCCACGTAGCTTGTCATTTCATCCAGATCTAAACTGAATGGCGCTTATGAACGAATTATTCGTTTTATATCAATTCAGACAGTTTGGATCTCGATAAAAAATATCGGCGTCCACACGAGATCCTAACTGTTTGACATTTATGAATGAATTCCCAGACAGGATTCGTTTGAATGGTTAAATTGGTTGATTAGCTAAGTTATTTGATTGATATTGCTATCTACCCTCTAATCGGATTATACTTACGAAAGTTTTATTGCCCAATTTCCGCCGGTGTGTTTTGAGGTTGACAACGGGTTCCCCATGTGTTATTTTAGCCCCAAGGCAAGTCGCGCGTGATTTATGGAGTTCCGAATAGTCATTGGTCAATTATATTTAACATATTTATATTTAGAATTTGACCTTGGCGACAGTGGAAAATTTTCGTGTAATCATTTATCGGCAGAGTTCGTACTTTCCGAATAATGACGAATAGTATTATACCCATGTCTTACGATGATCACCGAACATATAAAAAGAATATACCACTCTACTTCAGCCTCGTTTTTTGCGATATTTTTCTGTAGTAACACTATTATTAGATTTGTGATTTCAGAAGATATATTATCACACTTTAAATGTGTAGACATCCAGATAAAGAAATTTAACCAGAAAATTGAGATACTAGCAGGTAAACATTGGACTCGCTCAAACCCGCTTATACACTGTAATGGATAGACCCGCGCTTAGCCGCTTCTATCAGGGAATAAGCAAAGTCGCGTTATCTCGCTTCTATCAGGTGATAAGCAAACTCGCGCTTTCTCGCGCGTATAAGAGAAGGAATATGGTACAAACTGATGAAACATGGTACTTTTTGCAATATGGTAAAAATACTGAAGTCAATATATTGTAGCGTAAGGTCTTGTGTAAAGGTTAATGGTGTATGTACCGATTATTTCGACAGTTATGCTGGAGTCAAACAAGGGGAACCACACACTCCTCTCTTATTCATATTTTCATCAATGACATGTATAGCTACCTTTATGATGACACTGTTGAACTGTTTACGGTCAATGACTTGCGTCTATTTTTATTTCTGTTGCAGATGGTACTGTATTATTCTCTTATACAAAGGGTGGATTGCAAATATTAGTAAATAAATTGTATGACTACTGCACTGAATGGGGTATAAGTGTTAACACAGACAAAACAGTAGTGATGGTGTTTAAAGCGGGTCAAAGACAAGAAGTAGTTGAAATCTTTTATGACAATTTGAGACTGAAAGTGGTTAATAACTTTACTTATTTGGGAGTAACTCTATCATGTAATGGAAACTTTAATCAATCACAAAAATGCCTTGCTAAGCAATCACTAAGAGCACTGTTTTCACTTAACAAACTGTTTGATTACGTTGAACTAGATAGACCCGAAAAGGTAAAATTATTTAATTATATGATATGACCTATAATGAATTATGGATCAGAGATATAGGGATTTCATAAAGCTCCTGGCATTGAGTGGTTACACACCAAAAGTTGTTATAAGTAAGACAACAAACACCCTATGCTGCTGTTTATGGTGGATTGCGTATCTTGAAATACTGTTTAGAATTGCAAACAATAAGGATTCTATGGTGTATATTCTTCATCCTCAGTGTTCTTATACCTTCTGATCCTTCGAGATCATGAATTTCAGTACTTCTTGTTCTAAAAATTGAATACCGCTTAGGCCGGTGCTAGGGGGCGTGAGCACTTTCAATTACTGTTCATAAACAGACTTAATCTTCACAACAGCAGGTGTTAAGTGCTTGTGTGGCGGCCGTAAAACGTCGCCCCGTACTTCATTCTCAGTGTTGTTATACCTTCTGATCCTTCGAGATCATGAATTTCAGTACTACTTGTTCTGAAAATTGAATACCGCTTAAGCCGGTGCTAGGGGGCGTGAGCAGTGTTGCACTCTCAATTACTGCTCATGAACAGACTCAATAAAACCGAGTCTGCAATTTTCTCTTTTTGTGTTGCAATTTTTGCTTTCGGGGGATCACCTCCCTTCAGAATTTTTAATAAAACCGAGTCTGCAATTTTCTCTTTTTGTGTTGCAATTCTTGCTCTCGGGGGATCACCTCCCTTCAGAATGTATCTACAGGACAACAATAAGAACTATATTAATGACTGGTCAAAGCAAGTCAGTTCCTTTGTTGAACACTCTAGGGTTTTCATATTTATGGAATAATAACGAGGTTACAACATTACAAATGAAGGCAGTTATACAAAGAGTCTATGATAATTCTTTTCAACAGTGGAACGCCGATGTAAATACGTATAGCAAATTAGAAACGTATAGACTATTTAAACATACTTTTGAAGCCGAAAGGTACTTGAGTGTAGTCTTAAACAGAAGACATAGAATTGCATTGTCTAGATTCAAATGTTTCGCTCATTAACTTGCGATTGAAGAAGGACGATTTCGAAACATAGATAGATGTGAACGTAAATGTTTTGCCAAAACCATATTCTACGTGGCCAACTATAAAAGCATTCAACACAATTTTGCAGTCAAAAAATACGGGTTTGATTAGGAGTGTAGCAGAATTCTTATACTTAGCAACAAAAGAGAGAGATGAGACTATCGCACAGGAACTACGAGTTTAGATTATGTCATGAAAACTGTTAATCATTAAACGAATTCAATTGTTTACGACACTCTGCAGTATGCTTTCTTATGTTCTAATTATTAACGGAAAATCAAATATACCTACCAATACAAGTGACGTTCACCAACTATGTACATAATTATCTACCTGACTGTATATACATGTACTTACCTGGGTATGAATCATACGCATGTTCGAAACATAATATATACTCAAAAACAGAACTATATATCGATGGATATATAAACATATATACAGTAAAGCTCGGATGTTCGAATTTCCCTTATCGGAGAATTTAGACCCTTTTAGGCAGGTGACTACTTGATGCGTGGTGGAAGGCATTGCGTTCTCCATGCGTTACGCCGTCACGTGTCTTAGAGATCGATAATAATTCGTATTTTAGTGTTCGAATAAGCGATGTTTTACTGTTTATCAAGTTATTGGGCTGCTTTCGCATCCCAAACTTATACGGCTTTGAATTTTGACCATGCGTTTCTGCGGTCCTGTGTTTCTATAAATGCCAATCTTTTTAATAAATATGGTTTACTGTGATACAAGTTTTTATTTATATATATTTTTCTCACCATATTTTTGTCGGGGACATTTCTTTCTTTTCTGCCATGATCCAGTTTCATGAATTAGGTACAACTGATTAAAATCACATTCCCAATGATAGCTGTCAGCGTGGTCTAAGAGTTATAACGATGGACCAGGAAACGTGAGGTCGTGGGTTCGATACTCGATGGAAGCCGAATTGTTTTTCTCTCATATTTTCTTAGCACCCTTAGTACACGTGCTTTTTGGTTAAAAACCATTTTGTACATAAAAATATGTCCTTTGTTTGCATTTAGGCTTTGTTAAAGTTATTTAGCTGAGACCTTTTACTCGTGGTTTTGTTGACCGTTTTGCATATTTCACCATTGTGAATTTGAATTTGCTTCAACTAACTGTATACTTATCTTATACTTACCTGTTCTTAATTTGGGGACAATATAAATGAAAAAGTTAATGGGCACTGAGTCGACATATCGGAATAATTTCATGTAGACTGTAAACTTGTATGGGAGTTTGTATGTCTTGTGAACATCACTTAATGTGATAATGGTTTCTACGTCAGTGTGTTTCAGCAAATGAATAACATTGATCTGTGACGTAATGTGTATTATTAGTGTCAAACACAGGTATTATGCATCATGGCTCATTAAAACGTTCCCCCGTTTCTGCTACATGTATTAATTCATACATAACAGTCATGTTTTCCCTATATTGCTCCCTCTTTTTCTTCTATCCTGCTTAAATACATGTTACGCAGCCATTTTACGCTTGTGTAAAACCTTGCTTGTTTTACTGTGTATCATGTTATTCAGTCCACGAGTGTTCGTGTGTTAAAGTTTTGCATGCATGTCTATGAAATGTATATTACCGTTATATGCATGCTTCTACTAATTGACGGCTCTATCACAATTTAAAGTTGTATACTGCACGGTGAATAAGTGCAAGTAAGCTACGCAAACCGGTCTGGAATAGCAGGGTCTTCCTATCTCTCGAACAAATGGAAAATATAGTAAACACAAGACAGCTATATACTTTTCTCAATGCTCATTGGTTTTCGTATATTCCGCCATGTATGTTATTGTATGTATGCATGACAATGAACAATATGTTTATGCCGAATAAAATATCTGTCCTGTTCTGTATCGATATTTCATCTTTGTTGTGTTTTTGTTACTATTTTGTTTGGGGTGGGGTCAATTTGTGTTGTTTAATGCTCCGTCGTTGTTCTCTTGCTCTCCGCGAACTGACTCGCACATGCAAACAGCTCCTGATGAGCCAACGGACAGTTAGACAAGTTTTCAACAGGAGCTACAACCGTGAAACATTCAAATGTTTTCTAATCGGAAGTTTTTAAGTACTTAGTAACAGATCTTAGTAAAAACCCTCGAAAACGGAATTCTAGTAGAAAAGAACTAAGATAATTTCACACAGGTGGCTGCCAAACTCTGCCGTCTGCTAACTTTATCGTCTGCTACAAATTTTCATTCTTTTTATTTTCTTCATTTTTGTTTCAAAAACATAGCAACAGTAACATAACAGTTTGGATCCTGATGAGACGCCGATTTACTCGGCGTCTCATCTGGATCCAAACTGTTTGCATAGGTAATCACAGATCCGGCATTGGCAGAGAAAGGGTTAATGCAGGATGTAAGTCATGCAGAACTCTCCTCTAGCTCGCTCCTCTTAAGTTGCCACCTGTCTCGAAACCGTTATTTATACTGAATTTAACGTCCGGTTTAGAGAGGTTTTGCTGTACACCACTAATTTTAATGAGACCATGACAAACATTTTTTTCTTCAATCAATCATTCGCACTTATGCGATAGAAATCATAATTATTAATGATAAACGTGTGGATATGCTGTCTATAGGACAATGTGGATGTTATTAATAACTTAAAAATATAAGTGTTAAAATTCTCAAATAAATAAATAAAATTTTAATTTCAAATGGGCGTAAATCAAAGACTCAATTCACAACTTACAAGCGTAGAGAGTATTCATGCATGTCCACTTAGATAAAGTATATGTGATTCACTTGAGAAGTTTCGTGAAACTTGGACCAGGTGTCATGCATCGAATACAGAATACAGAGTGTTTTATTTTGACATAACACACATTTTGCAGTTTCACATCACAATCTTAGATAAACAAAACGATATGTCACATTCAAACGGCCATAGGCTAAAGAAAAGATGTTTGTTTATTAAAAACAGAGCAGAGCCAGACTATTTGCAAATTTCACGTTATGTATGGTCTGAATCCACTCAGTTTGCCTTTTTTATTTGTTATTTAAATTATTTAGATAAACAAAAAGCAAGCAACGAAGGCCCAGATCAGACATATGCACATCTGTAGGATCCACGCCGTTTGTCTACCATTAAACAGTCTTAAAAAGCAGGCGGAAGTTTAATGCAGGGCAAAAGTAATACAGAAAGTTCATAAAGGAGCTTTCTCCATTACGTCTGACATGTTTGAGGCGACCACCTGCTTTGCAGACTCATAATTGGCCCTCGTTTTGATTGTCGCTTAAGACAAGGTTCTGCTATCATTTAATATTAACATATTGAACCGTAATAATAGCAGCATATATCAAATGACTAAACATTTTAGAACATGCAGCATTCAAAAAATAGAATTATACCACTAATATGTATATTCATAAACAGGATAGACACAGACCGGAATACTAAAAAGACCCATTTTAGCCCAGATCCCCACAATTCACTGAATGCAACAGGTTGAGGAAGGGATACAACTCATTAAATACAATTTACGTTTGTTCACTGCAATTGATTGGTGAGTTTTCTCTCTTGCTAACATACTCTTACTGTAGATAGAACAATGCAAACCCAGAGCAAAACATTCCCATAGGATATGTCTCATCCGAGTCTACAGTGTTTACGGGATATTGCATATCAAAAAACTATTCATACCAACAAAAAAGTGTTATTTTCACAGAATTAAGGAGGGCGAATGCGTTCATTTTGTTAAAAACATACCCATTTAACACTGCATAAATTTCGTCTGTTTTATTTTGTCATTTACAATATTTCAGCATAATACTCTATGATTTTGGAAACAATATATTCTTAAAGAAGGGGAAACCTTCGAAAGCAAAAGTAGTAATGCAAAAAAAGAGAAAATTGCAGACTCGGTTTTATTGAGTCTGATCATGAGTAGAAATTAAAAGTTCAACACTGCTCACGCCCCCTAGAACCGGCTTAAATTTCAAAACCAATAACATCAAAACTAATGATCCCGAAGGTCAAGAAAACATAACACTGAGAATGAAGTACACCTGCTGTTGTGAAGTACATATATTCTGAAAGTGGGAGATCCTTCGAAAACAAAAGTAGCAATGCGAAAAGAGAAAATTGTACACTCGGTTTAATTGAGTCTGTTCATGAGTATTTATGCAACACTTCTAACGCCCCCCAGATTAGACATCGTGTTTATGACGAGTGTCTTATCAAACCTTAGGCTGTCGTAAAGACGGGTGGTTTAATGTAAAATGTTCAGACTCTGACATGGCCAGTCTCTGACGAGGCGGCTTGTCCAGCTCTTCAATGTTTGTATTTCTATACAATGTATACAAAGAGACCTATAAAAAGACAGAATGGAAGACAGGCAGATGATGGCAAGCGAAAGACCAAAGCAACAACAGAAATCTGATGACATGTTGTAATGTCATAATAATACACCTGGGCAAGGTATTTACGTAAGTCAGTTAAATCTTCACTACAAGTATTTGTATTTAGATCGCATTTTTAATGTTGTTGATCTGGTTTTTGGCCTGGGCTGGCTTGCAAAGCCGAAGGCCATAGTAGTCATGCCATAATTTCAACCCCTACCCAAACATTTCCGAAGAAAACCGAGTAAAAGTGTGATTTACCGCTTGCACAAAATGCCAATACGCTTAAGCAAATAGATCGGGAAGTTCCAATTTGTTTGGGCTTCAAAATTTAAAGTTTGCTTACATTTACTAATAAAACTTGGTAAAAAATGCGATTTTAATAGTGAAAAAACAATGAGTGGGAGTTTGGCATATAAATGCATTAATTCAAAACTACAAATTTCTACGCACATTACAGTGCACATATATAATGAGAAATTGTACGGAAATGTCCGTTTACTTACAGAAAAGCTTGGTTGAATTGAACGGAAATGTATGGAGAGCAATAGATAACGCTAAATTCTATTCATTCCATCTATATTGTTGAGCACTTTTGTGGCCCTGTTGGGTACATTTAACTCAACCCCTTAGACTATTTTAGAGCCAACCTCTGTCAAGAAAACCTGTAGTATATCGCTAGAAAGCCTGTCCCGGCTCGATGATTTTCTGCAGAGTTATGGGACTTTGGATTGTTTACATGGAAATATTGTCTCTGCAGTTTCTCCAAAATCTTTGGTAGGATTTACCTCAAACTTCATAGGATTGATCAGCGTCATGCCTAGTTGTGTATATATTATTTCTATTCTGCAGTTATTGGACTTTGTATTGTTTACATGGAAAATCAATCCCAAAAACTTCTCGAACATACTATCAACACTTCTTATGCGCTTTTGATTTAGCACCCGTTCCGGATGCCACAGGTTCCGATTTAAACTTTACGTACACTGTAGGTGTAGTCACATCAGCTTCAATACGGGTGTTTTTGATGGTATAAGCCAACGCAAATATGCCGACTATTGCAACCACTGCTGTTGTAATTACTGGTACTAGGCTTATTATTTCCAACGGCATTTTCGTCGAAAGTGTTGGAATGGACCACAAACCTAAAACAGACTGAACATGTTAATACATCATTGTTACTGTTACTTCAGCATATAGCATGCTGAATAAAGGTTGATCAGCTCATTTTTATAAAACATCAGCAGCGGTAAAACATCGCTATACATACCACCAAAATGAGCCATTTAACCCTTTACTCAATAAATATTAATGCAAGACATAATGACTTGTGAATATTGATTACATTATTTTTAGTACGTCAAAAATTAGAAACTGAAAACTAATGTGTAATTTCATAAGCAAACAAGCCGATCCTGATATTATATTTCATGTATACAACAAAACACAATATCACAGTCATTGTTAGCACGAAAACGTTAATAGTTGTATACAATGTTTCCACTGTTTGGAGTGGACGTTTGTCATCGAACTGTACCGTTCTGCAACGCACTTAACCAACACACAATACACAGATTAACACAGGGCATATTTTCAGCCAGTAATGATTATTCGGGTATAATTTCGTCTAGCACATTAACTACTACTACAATTAACTATACTGGGTGCAGTTTTACTGACGTAAAACTGAAGTACGCAGCGTCAAACAGCATAGACGTTGCAATGAACGACACTCCATGCTACCTCTGACCAAAACACCAAGCTGGGTGGCATATGTAGTAGTTGGAATTTTAAGCAATAGGACGCTGGTTCAAGTTCTATTCTGCTATTAAGTTCTTAATCCAATGGTTCACATTGTTCCTGCAGTAGGTTTTCGCATTACTATTGACCTGCATTAAGCTACCACCTTCCTTACAGGTCCTTAATTAGACCACTTTTTATGGTTTCTTAATACACGTTCTACTGTATCCCCAGTTGTTTCAGAGATATGCACGACACTAAGTAAAGTTTGTCTAATTTTAAGTCATCAGGGGCAGTAACTCCAAAGTAAACAGGGGGGGCAATTCAAAATACCCGAGAGCAAAACAACTTATGCCAGTGACCAATCCTGTGAAGTATGGTGACTCTAGCCCTAGTGGTTTCTGAGATATGCGCAACACAAAGTTTGTATAAATTTAAGTGTTCAAATCAGGGGCAATAACTCAAGAATTATGAGGGGAATACAATTCAAAAAATATAGGTGCACAACAACTCATGCTAGTGAACATTCCTGTGAAGTTCTAGCCCAACTGGTTTCAGAGATACGCGCGACACAAGTTTGTGACGGACAGACAGACGGACGGACGGACGGACAGACAGACAACTGGCCAAGAAAACACGTGGAATTTTGAAAAAATCGTTGCTGGATTGATAATTGCACGTAAGTTACCGTGAGAAAATTATATTTATTCGATAGTAAAATATATTTGCTTTCAATAACCGAAAGAATTACAAAATTATAGAAATTGCTAGAGTTACATTCATATTTGTACTTGTGGTACACGGATGTCCGTTCTGCTAGTTTGAACCCTTGTTATTATATAGTACATATAGACCCCAATAAAGCGTATAATATAAATATTAAAAACTGTCTAAGCTTTTTCTGGTCTAGTTTAGTCATAGTTTAGATCACCAGCTGTAACTATATTGTCAAAGTTTATGAGCATTTTGTCTAAGCATTTGGTTATTTCTCTCTCAAAAAAATTGTCGGGTTGTGATGGCGGTCTATACAAAAATAGAACACCCCACTTCCTTTTTTCTAGGTTAAGTTCAAAACAGAGTGATTCTAGACTAGGATTTTCTAAATCAGAGCATCTTTTAACCGGTTGATCAGATCGAACATAGGTCATAAAAGTACAAAAATGAGTCATGCAGGAAACACCACATACAGAACAAACACTCGCCCGAAAAGCAACACAAGGAAACAGCAAATGTACATAACTAGAAAAAATAACAAGAGACACACAAAGACAAAACAAACATACAATAGGAGGAAGATGGAAGTACCGCCTTGGAACGGTCAGTGACAAAAGTCACTGGGAGGGGGGTTAAACCGGTTTATGGGCGCCCAACCTCACTCTTATTCCATCCCCACCCTAAAAGACAAACAGTGTAAATAAACGTATTCCCTCTCCGACTAATCTACAACAACCGCGACGGCAAATACAATGGTAAAGTGCATGTATAACGAAAAAACATTTAATTGAACATACTGTATCAACCTATCGCTGGTGTACTCAATGATTGAGCTGCAAACAAAGTAACTGTAGAAAAGTAATAAAGGGTACACAAAAATGAAATAGTACAGATATCCGACGTTCTCCTTCCATTTCTGGATTTAAGAGGTCGCCTTCATAGAGTACTAAACCTTTCTTGTCGGCGTACATGCAAAGAGGTCAGCGTGATTGCCAACCGTAAAAGGGTTCACAACCAAACAACATGCAGTATGTTGTAGTACTACATGATCATATCCCTTTTTAATGAATTGTTTAACACATTGACGAACAAAGTGAGAAAATGGGTATGTCCAATAATTTTACGCAGTTTGTAAATAACATCACCATAAAATTCAGGATGTGAAATACCGTGTCATAGGAGCACCTTGAGGTTACATTGGTACTTGCCAATAAGCGAGAGATTTCGATAGTAAAATTTAGAGAACTTTTTCTAAGTTTATGGTATCTATATCCTTGCTTAAGCGCAGTTTTTCAGTTAAAATGTTATTTCGACTGTTAAAATCGTCAATAGATGAACAAGCTCTAGCAAAACGAATAAGTTGAGATATATAAACCCCGTAAGATGGAGCACGGGGAACATCCCTGTCAAGATGAGGAAAATTTACAATATTAAAATCAAAATCATCTCTTTTGTCATATATTTTAGAAGAAATCATTCAATTATTAATTTTAAGGTCTAGATCAAGAAACGCTGCATATTTGTCGGACGGGTTAGCTTTATTCAATTTGAGTTCTTTAGGATAAATTGTAGGAATCAGATCATCAAAGAAAGGGTTATCTAAGTTAAAAATATCATCCAAATATCGACAAGTTTCATTGAAGGTTTTTATAACATCTTGTGATTGAGGATTCAAACGCAACATGAAATCTCTCTCATAGCAGTACAAAAATAAATCTGCAACAAGTGGTGCACAATTCATACCCATAGGAATACCAATTACCTGACGGTATATAGCATTCCCATAACGTACAAATATGTTATCCAAAAGAAAGGTAAGTGCTTCGCAAACTTCTGAGCAAGTCCAATTGGTGTAATATTTCATTTGTTCGTCAGTAAAGAAAGCTTTATCAGCATTACATGCCAAGAATGATGTTTTTCCCGTGCAAATACTTTCTGGATTAAGTTAAGCTTATCCTTAATTAAAATATGAGGAAGAGTTGTGTACAGAGTAGAAAAATCGTACGTGCTTACAGTGGATGCAAGATACCTTTTGTTCTTAATGGAAAAGTAGTAACGTCTTAAGTTTGTTTAAGACTTCTGACGAGTTCTTAATAGACCAGAGGAGATTTATTCCAAAAGTCTTATCACAGTAGAATTTTACATGTTCCTTTACCTTCGTTAAACAAGAAGTCAAAGTATAGACAATTTAGTAGTTGTACATGAACTAGAATTTGCAATGAAACGCGCTTTATATGGTTTTTATGTAGTTTGGGTATTTATAATACATTGTAGGAAGTTTATGTTGTGTAATTTTAATATCGGTTCCAAATTGTTCACACTTTTTGACATGGTCTGAAATTATGGTCTTTTCGTCAGTGGTAACTGAAATGTATGACTTGGTGTTAATAATTTCCTGCTTCAAGACATCGATATAATGTAATCGTCAAATAATAATCACATTATTCGATGCCTTATCAGCTGGAACAAAAACGTATTCTGAATGGAAATCCTGTAAACACCTTTTAAGATGTCTAACAAAAGTTCTAGGTTTAGGTGGAAGAAAGTGTTTATTAGAGCTGTAAAAGGAAATGCGTTTATCAATTATATCAAAAATTAGTTTTTTTCAACAAGAAAGAGCATTAGACTCAACATGTTCTCTTCGACACCATTTAATACTAACATTTTGTAAAGCCTCCGCAATCTGAACTCGACAAGAGTTAAAATCTATCAAGGATGGTATTCTATATTTGGGACCTTTATTCAAAAGAGATCGTAGACGTTTATCTTTAACTATCTCAAAATTACCAGAAATCACATGACCAGTCGGAGAACAGCAAAATTTTGAGGTGGCGCAATCTCAATTATCAGGAATATTATCATTAATATTAAGGTCGGCCACAATTTTGTTATAGTTGAAAATTGTATTTCTGATGGGTTTGTTATATTTGTAGCAGATGAAAGGTGGTTCTGTATTTTTAAAGTATTTAGGAATAGTGTCAATTACATTTTTATGCCCCCAAAGCTAGGCTTTGGCGGCATATAGTGATCGCACCGTGCGTGTGTGGGTGGGTGTGTGGGTGGGTGGGTGTGTGGGTGGGTGTTTGGGTGGGTGGGTGTGTGGGTGTGTGTACCTTTGTCCGGAGTATATTTCCTTTGTCACATCAGCTACGGATACCAAATTTGGTGTGTGAGTTCATCTTGGGATGGGGGAGTGTTGCGTACCATTTTCATGTCACTGTGACCTTGACCTTGACCTTTGACCTTGATTTTACAAAAAGCTTGTCCGGAGCATATCTCCTTTACCTTACCAGCTACAGATTCCAAATTTGGTGTGTGAGTTTATCTTGGGATGGCGGAGTGTCGCGTTCCATTTCCAGGTCACTGTGACCTTGACCTTGACCTTTGACCTCGATTTAAAAAAAGCTTATGCCTTACCAGCTACAAAAAGCTTGTCCGGAGTATATCTCCTATACCTTACCAGCTAGGGATTCCAAATTTGGTGTGTGAGTTCATCTTGGGATGGCGGAGTGTCATGTACCATTTACAGGTCACTATTACCTTAACCTTGACCTTGACCGATTTTACAAGAAGCTTGTCCGGAGCATATCTCCTTTACCTTAGCAGCTACAGATTCCAAATTTGGTGTGTGAGTTCATCTTGGGATGGCGGAGTGTCATGTACCATTTACAGGTCACTATTACCTTAACCTTGACCTTGACCGATTTTACAAAAAGCTTGTCCAGAGCATATCTCCTATACCTTACCAGATACGGATTCCAAATTTGGTGTGTGAGATCACCTTTAGATGGTGGAGTGTCGCGTACCATTTTCAGGTCACTGTGACTTTGACCTTGACCTTCGACCTCGATTTTACAAAAAAAGTTGTCCAGAGAATATCTCCTATACCTTACCAGCTACGGATTCAAAATTTAATGTGTGAGTTTATCTTGGGATGGCGGTGTGTCGCGTACCATTTTCAGGTCACTGTGACCTTGACCTTTGACCTAGATTTTACACAAAGCTTGTCCGGAGCATTTCTCCTATACCTTACCAGCTACGGATTCCAAATTTGGTTTGTGAGTTCATCTTGGGATGGCGGAGAGTCGTGTACCATTTTCAGATCACTGACCTTGACATTGACCTCAATTTTACAGTCCTTTTTAACGTTGAGAATGACTTAGGGTCCTTTTTAACTAAGTTTTGACGCTTGGCTCTTTTCTTAGCTATCATAATCGTCAAAGGTTCTGTTTCTAATGTTAAGAACTGACTCCTGTGTCATTTTTAACAGCATCAAAATTTCATGTTACACCTGCATTACATTGTATTGTTTTTCCGCCAAAATGCATTTCGGTGTCAAACACTTTGGGGGCATTTGTCACCCGTGACGACTCTCTTGTTGTCTCTAAAAATACTTTGGAGGTCAATAAAATCAATACCTTTATTAATAAAAGGATTTTTCAAGAAGAATCTTTGGTGTTCAGATAATTTGTCAATGTGCGGTCTGAGAACATGTAGAGTAAAGCTTTGTATCAAACTAGCCGTTCCTATGAGAGGATCTGATCTAAAACTAATTTTATCGGTTTGCTCGTCAATTTCTTTTAATGAACATATAGATAAGGAGGAAAGTACAGAAAGCATGGCGTGTTTACCCGAAGTAAGGCGTAAAGTACTACGATTAGAGATCAAGAAGAGTCATTTTCAAACGAGATTTTCGTTTAATATTACCATTTTTGCGAATACCATGTGACCGAGATTTGCGTTTTCTAATAGAAAAAATTGAAAAAATATCTATATCTGGTTCTTTTGAAATATTTCCAGTCTGGTAAATATTATCATTCAGTCCTAAAGGAAAATGTGTTTGCAATTTTTTGATTCAATTTAATTCAGATATAAATCTAGCTTTCGATTTAAAGCTACTAGTAGCCTCCTTATCATATTTTATATGCTCAACAATTTGTACTAAAACATCTTTAAAAGAATGGCCAGATTTCCGAAAGTGTTGATATAAAAAATTGTTTAGTTTACGATTTCGAAACTGATATGCATGCTCACGAAATCGAGTCTTTAAAGCACGTCCTGTTTGTCCTACGTACTGTATACCGCAACTAGGCGCGTTTCAAGTTAAAACATAAATAACGTTAGTAGTAGTACAATCAACGTCTGAGTTTATCTTGACATTAAATGTTCTACCATTAACTGTAGATTTTATAGTGGGACACGGTATTTCACATCCTGAATTTTATGGTGATGTGATTTACAAACTTCGTAAAATTATTGGGCATACCCATTTTCTCACTTTGTTCATCAAATGTATAAAACAATTCATTAAAAAGGGATATGATCCTGTAGTACTACAACATACTGCATGCTTGGTTGTAAACCCTTTTACAGTTGGCAATCACGCTGGCCTCTTTGCATGTACGCCGACAAGCAAGGTTTAGTACTCTATGAAGGCGACCTCTTAAATCCAGAAATGGAAGGAGAACGTCGGATATCTGTACTATTTCATTTTTGTCGTACCCTTTATTACTTTTCTACAGTTACTATGTTTGCAGCTCAATCATTGAGTACACTAGCGATAGGTGGATACAGTATGTTCACTTAAATGTTTTTTTCGTTATACATGCACTTTACCACTGTATATGCCGTCGCGGTTGTTGTAGATTAGTCGGAGAGGGGATACGTTTATTTACACTGTTTGTCTTTTAGGATGGGGATGGAATAAGGGTGATGTTGGGCGCCCATAAACCGGTTTAACCCCCCCTGACTTTTGTCACTGACCGTTCCAAGGCGGTACTTCCATCTTTCTCCTATTGTATGTTTGTTTTGTCTTGGTGCGTCTCTTGTTGTTTTTTCTACTTATGTACATTTGCTGTTTCCTTGTGTTGCTGTTCGGGCGAGTGTTTGTTCTGAATGTGGTGTTTCCTGCATGACTCATTTTTGTACTTATGTTACTTCAACATATGCACCTCTTAGCAAAGCACTTTTGGATAATTGGATACACTCTGTGTCGCCTGCATAAGAACCGTTTATGAATAGAAGAAACATTTTGGATAACAGATTTTAAAGGTGAAAGTACAACTCTTGGTCCATTGAAAAAACATTTATTTATAGAAAGAAATGGTATGTGAAAAGATGATGCCGACTTAAGATTAAGTTGTTTTAAACGAACAAACGGTTGAAGGGAAGATAAATTAGAACTATTTCTGGGTACTTGTACAGACGACACAGAATGCATATTTATAGCTTTCAGTTCTATTAGAGGTATTTTAACTTTATTCATATTGGAAAGTGAGAGAAGGGCACCTGTATTGTGTTCATCAACACGTCAATTACATTAGTGTAGCTACCAAGTGCATCAAATTGTTGGTGAACACAACACCTACCACGAGGTGCATGACATACTTATGATGATGTAAGAGGCGAATGAGAGTTGTGTATGTTACTTGCATATCCTGCAAGAGAATGATAACAACATCGATTACGTGTACGGGGAGACTTTTTACGGCCATCACACGGCACAAGCAACACTGTTGTGATAATAAAAGTACAAAAATGAGTCATGCAGGAAACACCACATACAGAACAAACACTCGCCCGAACAGCAACACAAGGAAACAGCAAATGTACATAACTAGAAAAAACAACAAGAGACACACAAAGACAAAACAAACATACAATAGGAGGAAGATGGTAGTACCGCCTTGAAACGGTCAGTGACAGTCCGCCTCCGTGGGCATCACGATCATTCCTAAAAAGTTTGTATCCCTCTACAGAAAAAATATTGTCACTGAAAGTCTCATCAATTTTCGTCTCTGAGATACAGAAGACGTCAACAAGTTTATCATCCAAAAGTTCCCGTAATTCCTGGAATTTATACCTGACACTATTTATGTTTATGTGTCCGATGATCGGTCTTTTCCTATTTTTGTTCCGCATGTCTTTTACCTCTTTAAAAGTCTGAAAATCTTTGGATCTACCATATGTTTCATCCGATAGATTTGGCTCATGGGGGCTGCCATTTTGTAATTCACAAGGGAGATCACTCCATTCTTCCTCATCGTCAGTCGAAGGGCCATAACTATCGTTTATATTTAACAAATTTCCAGGGCAGGTTTCCTCCCTTCCGTTATTATCGACTGATACTGATGTATGTTCTCTTGAATGGAAAAGTAGTGAAGTCAAGCCACATGAAAGACGCAACCACCACCAAAACACCGATAAACAGCATGACACACACACACAACCACATAACCAAACGCACACACACACACATATGAAATGAACACAGAAAACACCAAAAGACACACGAGAACCAGGAACAAACGTTCCACACATGAACAAATCACAAGCACAAAGACGCAAGGCAAACAAAAGGAAGGGTGACAAAGAGAGTACCGCCTTGGCACGGTCAATAGCAAAAACACCACTGGGGGTTTAAACCGGTTTACGGACGTCCTAACCTCACACTTCTCTCAAAGTCACCCTAGCTTTACAAATATTGTAAATAAAGGTATCCTCGCTGGACTTACCCACAACATAGACGACGGTGAACACAGGACAACATGTAAAACATAGCATAATAACTGTGACAATCCGTCAAATATGTACTCAATGACTTTGCTGAAGTCAGAGCACCTGCAGTTAAGCCGTTAAGGGCACGACAGGGAAAAAGTAATACATGAGTCTGGTAAGCTCATTCTGTATCCAAGTTTAAGAGTATACCATCATAGAGTACTACCCTCGGCCTGTCATCGCGCAAGAAAAGAGGGAAGCGTAGCTACCGACTGTAAAAGGGTCGATAACCAAACATGCAGTGCGTTGCAATATAATAGGATCATAACCTTTCTTTTTAAATGTTTTAATGCGTTTTATAAACAAATCATGAAAATGAATATGACCCCGAATTTTCCTAAGTTTGTAGATAACATCCCCATAAAATCATGGTTGAGAAATGCCTTGTCGCAGTAACGTCCGTAGATTGCAATTATATTTACTAATGAGAGGTAAATTTCGATAATAAAATTTAGAAAAGGTTTTCCGAAGTTTGTGATATCTGTAACCTTGCTTAAGAAGTTTATCAGTTATAACTAAATTACGTCTGTTAAAATCTTCAAGCAAAGAACAGGCTCGGGCAAACCTAATAAGTTGAGAAATATAAACCCCATAAGATGTAGAACGTGGCACATCCCCATCTAGAAAAGGATAATTAACAATTTTAAAATTAAAATCATCTCTTTTATCGTATACTTTGGACGAAACTTTATCATTTGTAATTGAAAGATTCAAATCTAAAAATGAAGCATTGATGTCAGATTGATTAGCTTTGTTTAAAGACAGTTCTTTTGGGTAAATTGAAGAAACCATAGTATCAAAATAAGGATTATCTAAATTAAAAATATCGTCTAAATACCTTGAAGTTTTGTTAAAAGCATTAACAATATCGGTCTGTGTATCAGGTTTTAAGCTAAGCATAAAATCCCTCTCGTAACAATACAAAAACAAATCTGCAACAAGAGGGGCACAGTTTGTACCCATGGGTATACCAACAACTTGACGATATATGGTATCCCCATAACGCATAAATATATTATCTAAAAGAAAGGTAAGAGATCTACAAACATCAAGGCAAGTCCACATTGTGTAATGCTCAACTTCTGAATTCGAAAAGAATGAACGTTGAACATTACAAGCAATGAACATTTTGTTTTCTTTGGCAAAGGTTTTTTCTATTAATTTGATAAGTTTATCCTTTATAAGATGGTGAGGTAGAGTAGTATAGAGTGTAGAGAAATCATAAGAGCTCAGTGAAGAAATGTTATACTATTCATTTTCAAGTTTTGTTAAAATATCATTTGAATTTTTTATGGACCAAAAAACATTAATACCAGAATTTTCCTATATTTTATCACAGTAGCGTTTAACATGTTCTTTGATCGTAGTAAGACAGGACGTCAAAAGTATAGATAATTTATTAGTGGTACAACCACTAGAGTTGGCATTAAAACGCGCCTTATAAGGGGTTTTATGTAGTTTCGGAATCCAGTACAAAGTAGAAAGTTTATGTTGTTTTATGTTAGGACCAGACTTAAAATTATTGCACATTTTTACATGTTCCGAGACTATATCTTTTTCAGGTGTTTGAACTGTTATATAAGTTTTTGAATCAGTCAGCTCCTTCTTTAAAACATAAACATAATACAATCTTCAAATAATGATTACATTGTTTGATGCCTTGTCAGCAGGAACAAGAACATAATCTGAATGAAAATTAGAAATGCTTTTCTTCAAGTAGCGAAATGTAACTCTAGGTCGAGGTGGTAAAAGATGGTAATTTGATTTGTAAAAAGTTATTCGTGTATCAATAATATCGAAAATATATCTCTTCCAATCCGAAAGGGCATTAACATCAGCATGTTCTCGTCGACACCATTTGATGCAGAATTCTTGAATAGCTTCCGCAATATGAGTTCGACAAGCGTCAAAATCAATAAGGGAAGGTAATCTATATTTAGGTCCTTTAGTTAGGAGGGTCCTGAGACGTTTATCCTTAATGATATCAAAAATACCAGTAATGACATGACCAACTGGTTTATTGTAAAAGCTAGAAATGCTACAATCTCAAGTTTCGTCGTTACAGCATGGATGTTTTACAGGGCCTGGGTTCATTGCTATATCACCGGACAGTAACAGGGCTGTACATATCATTGGATTTCATGTATCGTAGGGACGATTTGAGTCTGATGCAGTGGTAGTATATAGAGGATCTGTTGCGAGTTGTCCTTTAAGATCACATGTTCCTAAACGAGCCTTAGAAAATGTCATTAAGCGAGCCTTGACGAGCTTAATAACATTTTCTTGGTGAGTTTAGGAGCATGTGATCTTAAAAGACAACAAGCATCAGATTCTTTTTCTCACATATCAAAAAAGTGTATTTCGCCGTTTAAATGACATGTAAACATAGGTTTCCATGGCTTGACGTAATATATGACGTCATACGTTCTAAAGTGATCTTACACGTGTTACAGATAAGGAAATATTAACCTGTTGTTCTAACTCGGAGATAAGAGACGGTATGTGAGAAATAATGGTTTCTGTAGATACCGGGTCTGGCGTCATCAGCATCTTTATGCTTTCATGAAAAGTAAAATTGATAGAGTTACTGTCATTTGCTAATATATAGGGGGTGTTGTTGTTATTACCCTGATGTTGCTCAGTACTGCATCCCTCCTGTTTCTGAAGTAGCAGCATAACAATAATCAGTTTATATATACATGTACGATGTACATGCAGTTTGTTTATGTAGGCTGACATGACTGTTTACTTCTGTTTTGTTCTGTATCTCTCAGATGTAAGACGATATCTGTCAAGCGTCTGGTGATCAGGATTAATTGGAAAGTTTATGATACTCACAGTTCCCCTTAATTGTGTGTCTCAGATGAATGAAAAAGTCTTCAGAGGGGTTTAAAAAGTACGTATAGTTAAAATCCTTTTAAAAAATATGTTTAAAATCCAGGTTTATAAACTTTCTTTGTTGGCTCTAGATTGTGTACATATCCCGCCACGCATACGCACCAATGTCAGTATTAGGCTGCCACCTGTTTTGAAGACATACATTTAAACTAAAAACGTCCGATTTAACCACAACAAAGTATATTATTTTACATAAACATTTGACAGTTTTTCATCACAATCTAAGATAAACAAAACTATATGTAACATTCAACCGGACATAGACTGAATGAAAGATACTTGTTGATTAAAAACAAAACAGAGTCAGAGTAGTTACACATTTCATGTTATGTATGGGCTGAATCCACTTAGTATGCCTTTACGAAGTTATTTAAATTATTCAGATTAACAAAAAAAACGAAAACAATAAAGACCCAGATCAGAGACATTTCAAAACACCCATCTTGTTAGGATCCTAGCCATTTGTCGGTTATACTCTTCAACTTACGATAGAACTTGTCCTAATCGGCCTTTCATTTATTAAACACAGGTTCTTAACTAGCAGGCGGTTGTTTAATGTAGTGTTAAATAATGCAGAAAGCTCATATTCCTTTCAGCATTACGTTTGACCTGCATTAAGCGACCACATGCTTCACATGCCCATAATTGGATCTCGTTTTCATGGCCGCTGAAGACAGGTTTTCCTATCATTTAATATTAACATGTTGAACTGTAATAACAGTAAAATAGAATCAAATGACTTTAAACATTATCAAACAAGTAGCATTCAAAGAATAGAAGTATACCACTATGCGTCGTATATTCCGAACCGGTACAGACACATATTAGCAGACTGAAAAAGGACCCGTTTTGGTCCAAGTCCAGATAATTCAAGGAATGCGACATGTTCCACATGGGTCTGGACCGCTTCAATGGGGTCTATATGTACTATATAATAACAAGGGTTCCAACTAGCAGAACGGACATCCGTGTACCACAAGTACAAATATGAATGTAACTCTTGCAATTTCTATGATAATTTTGTAAAATCTTTCGGTTATTGAAAGCCAATATATTTTACTATCGAATAAATATAATCTTCTCACGGTAACTTACGTGCAATTATCAATCCAACAACGATTTTCTCAAAATTTCACGTGTTTTCTGGGCCATTGACAAACGTTCGTTCACCCCAGTTTCACTATATCACAGCCATAACCTGGAGATTTTCAGTTCAAAAGATGGCGTGGTTCAATAAAACAACACAATTATATCACCAATCTCCATTTGTTTTGTCCTCTTAATAAATAAGCAACTAGCTACAACGGCCTTTCCGTCTATCGTTATGTTTCTATTTCGGATGCTGCCATTTTGCAACAAATTTAAATGGAGCCATTTCATTGGATGAGCGAAGAAAAAGTTGGAAAATCCGTGACGTCACGTACAATGGCTCCTTCCTCGACGATTTGAAGCAAACTGACAAAACTCGCTAGTTTTACATCATTCTTTTGATGCTGGGGACTAAATAATAGGAGGTGGGTGTTAGAATTGATTCGTTTTATTGAACTGCAAATTGCCAGGTTATTGCTGTGATATAGTGAAACCGGAGTGAACGAACGTTTGTCAATGACCCTAAAACACGTGAATTTTTGAGAAAATCATTGTTGGATTGATACTTGTTCATGAGTTACCGTTATAAGATTATATTTAGTTGATAGAAAAATATATTGGCTTTCAATAGCCGAAATAATTACGAAATTATCATTTAAATTGTAAGAGTTACAGTCATATTTGCACTCGTGGTACACGAATATCCGTTCTGCTAGTTGGAACCCTTGTTATTATATAGTACATATAGACCCCCATGAAGCGGTCCAGACCCCTGTGACATGTTCAGAAAGGTAGACAACTCGTTAAAACACAAACCTTAATAATTGGTGGGTTATTTGCCTTGCTAGCACAGTTGTAAGACATCTCAATGCAGACCCAGATCAAACAATTCCTATAGGACCTGTCTCACCCGGGTCTACATTATTAACGGATTATGCATATCATATAATTAAAGTTATATAACAAAGTTATCATTTGAGCGTTCAATGCCAAATTCATACCTATAAAAAATTTGCATTTTTAAAGGACAAAGGAAGGCGAATCTGCTCATTTTGTTACAAAACAAATAGCCATTTAACACTGGATAAATCTCGCCTGTTAATTTGATAATAATACTCTATAAGTATATATATGATGGTGGCAAACTGTCCAGACACCAGGCAGCGCCCCATATTTTGTCGGAACAACCCTGAATCAAAACGGCTTTCTTATGTCATTTTGGCAGCCCAAACCATCCCCAGTGTTGACTGGTATAAATGGTATTTTTCTTTGATAATGTTCTTCTGTCTGTATCTTATTTTCAAACTACATGGCGACATTTTTTGTTTGTGACACTCTTTTGGGAATGGGGTATGTTTGCATTGAAAACAATATAAACCCACCTTAGACATCACGTTTATGATGAGTTTCTGATCAAACCG
The DNA here is from genome assembly GCA_963576725.1 of Azorinus chamasolen. Classification (NCBI taxonomy): domain Eukaryota; kingdom Metazoa; phylum Mollusca; class Bivalvia; order Cardiida; family Solecurtidae; genus Azorinus; species Azorinus chamasolen. The sequence goes on along the minus strand of CAUYWK010000126.1, from coordinate 14,163 downwards.
TAAGCTGTTTTAAAGACGGTTGGTTACATTACAGACTCTGACCTGACCATTCTCTGACGTGGTGGCTTGTCCAGCTCTATAACGCTTACCTAAATCTACAATGTTTGCAAAACAGTGCCACATAGAGCGTCTCATATATGACAGTATTCTCAACCTTTCAAAAACAGAATGGAAGTAAGGGCAGGTGTCACGCGAAATTCCCCACCGTCTTCAAATGATCTGCGAGGCCTTAACATACAAGTCAGTAAGCCCGGAAATCCATCGATTTGCATAATCGGTCTACGTATATAAGACGTACCTAGTTATAGTCTACTTTCAGTTAAAATGACCGCTCAGCCGATTTTACATTTACTCCCCTGGTCAGAGAGCCATTCGCCTACTATAATGAGCACTGCTAACATTAGTTCACATCTGTGTACTCTAAATGGTGATATCGAGCTACTTTCCGTTTTAACGATTCCCGGTCAATATAGTGCGAATCTCTGTTTGTAAACAAACCCGTCGATTTCGCGCATGCGCAGTTAACTGGTGGGCAAAAACACCAATAACGGCCTATGTAAAGGCTAGGCAACAGTTAGCTTACACATCATTTAACGACTGTGTTGGTTTTGAATTGTTGATTTCTGTACATTTACTGTATCCTCTGACTATAATGACAATTATGTTTTAGTTTCTAAGGATAGATACAACAAGAAGCTTGAATAAATCGGCCCTAAACACTACCAGCTGAACTTTGAAAAAAAAATACACAAAAAAAACCCCGATCCCTTGATCTGGCATATCTTTGAAATGGGAGACATTCTTATATATTTGTTGGACATGCCTGATATTTCGAATAATTTAGATCAACAGTATTTAAAATTTAAATCCTCGTTTTATTTCAATAAGATCTAGATATTAAGTTATACAGTCTCATGTCGTTCATTCGTGTGTTGTAAAATGTCTTTCTGGCTACTGTACAGTACCGTAGCAGATCTAGTAAAAGTATTTTAGAATAGATCTAGATCATATCAATCTATATTATCTTTAGAACCATATTTCACAATAAACTACCTTTTTCAATATACATGTATCTAAATCGTTGGGATTTAATTATGCTTAGCCATAGATCTAATTAGTCAAAACATAGTTATCTTCTATTATTCGGGAAGCTGTTTAACAAATCATAACTTTAAACAATTGGCACATAGTTTGGTAGTTGTCACAATAGAAGCATTCCTGTTACGTAATAGTTCATAACATTGTTGATAAGACAGTGTGTGATAGATGGCAGTTCGATCCGTGATCGCTGACCCTTGTCTCCTGCTGAGAAATTAGGGGTTTTACTGACCATCTGGCACCTTTGATCGTTACTGTTTTCCTAGGCCTAGTAAGTAAATTAGCAGTATTTCGGCTGAGTAAGTAATGTAATAATATAGTCTCAAACTGTCTAACACAATTCATTTTTAGTATTCAAAACAAATAGTGTGTATTGTCAAAGACCTATGATAACTGTGTTATCATAGGTCTTTGGTATTGTTAGAATCTTTGAATGCGGTGAATAAAAGTACTGACATTTGCAAAATGTAGACCCAGACAATATATATAGCTAAACAAGCAACCCTCTGACCAGGGTCTTCACTGTTTATTATTCAAAATCATTTATACATGTAGCAAATTTAAGTCTTATTATATAACGAATGGGATCTACAGTTAAACAATGACGGGTCATTCCACTCTAAAATTTAAGCATTCAAAGATGTAACCCTTTCTGTAATATAAACGTGTGTTCGTGTATTTGCAAACAGCGTAGACACAGATCATACTGAGGCTGCTCTGTTTATTTATGAATTTGTAATAGGTCCGACTCTACAGTTTCTACCAACAAAACAATCCTGTCTACAAATGTCATTAGAAACATTACCTTATAAATAGTCATGATATCATTATTTCTTACATGAATACTGAGCAGGGAAAGGATTTGTGTATTTTACCAATATTTAACTTTTTCTGATTATAATTTTGTACTGTGCATTACCCATGCTTTGAAAAGCTTATATCTTTCAATTCCACAGGTTGTCATGTTAAACTGTTGTTATTTTTGTTACATAGCCGGTAAATAGTTTATTGTAGATCTGTCGTGTTATTTGTTTTACAACCGACTCCAAATAAAAATGTTTGTATCGTGTAAATTCATCTTCAGGAATCAATTTTCGGTTCATGACTATGTTTTTACACGTAGCTACTATCGATGTAATTATCATCAACGATTGCACCATAATCGGTTTTTTATTAATTTTAACAGAAGTTTTCAAAGTGCTGTCAATGGTTCTGTTATTGTTTACATATCAGCTGTCAGTCTTTTTGCCCACCAAGCTTTTCTCGGCTAAGATAACAGGTGCGCGTGACGTCACGGCGTTTCGCCTTATTAGGAATAAACTTTACACGGCATCAGAAACATGAGCAAAATGTCCAAAATAAGTTGGTCGGATACGACCTCGTCCCCTAGTGCGAACCGCTGACAGCCTTGAAACGATTACTTATACGTCAAACACAATAAAATTTGGCGTTCATAGCATTATATTCAATAAAAAGAACTTTCTTACTGCGATCTTACACGAAAACGAGGTTTTACTGTCCTTTCTGTGTGTTAACATGTTCCTCGCATGTCAGTAACTTTTACTTTCATTTTCGATTCGCAGAAGTCATGCCACGTGACTTCTTGTTATCTACGTTTTGATTGGCCGTTGGCGAAAGCGAACTATTCAAACCTTGTTCGTGATCCATCGGAAAACAGTCGCCATTTTCCGCCCGTCCAATGAAATAACACAGCTGTTGTATAGTCACGTTGCCATAGTTTAAATTCTTGAAAACGATGTCAGCTTCAAACGTGGAAACTCGCAAAAAGGAGGGTAAAACCACGTTTTCGAGTAAGATCGCTGTAGGAAAGTTCTTTTCATTGAATATATGTTCGGCAGATTTTACTGTGTTTTATGTAAAAGTAATAGTTTCAAGGCTGTCTACGGTTCGCACTCCAGGATGAGGTCGTGTCCGACTAACGAATTTGGCCATTTTTCTCATGCTTCTGGTGCCGTGTTAAGTGTATCCCTTATTTGACCAGGAATGTTTTTGCATATTCGAATAAAATAATGTCTTTTTTTATCTGGTCGAATTCGGTGCATTTATTGCAGAACGAAGGGGTTTCAAGTAAAGGAGCGGGTAATTTGGTCATTTTGAATTCGGATCCCTTCTTTCTATATATACATATACTGACTCAAACGTGTCTTATCCTTGTGCACTAGACTACCGCGCCACCAACGATGTACATTATATTTGTTAGAAAAAGAGGGGGTTGTTTGTAAAAGTGTAGTTATACGATAGATACTAATAGTACTTACATGTATTCGAAATTGTATTGATTATCTCTAATTTTTATATAAGTAGTTTGTACAGCGTTGAAAACACATAACTTAGTATGAATTTGCATTGTATGTGTTGATAGCGTCCTGACAGGCATCTACAAAAAACCTAGATCAGATGCCGAATAACTTTAATACTGATCAGGACAGGACAAATGCCATTTCACACTGGATCAATAGTGTGTCAATAAATTCAACGAAGGGGGTTGGCTAGGAACGAGATTTGTAAACTCGATAGCAGAGAACAGTTTCAGCAGACAAATTATACAGCACATTTTACAAAAAAAACAACATACCTAAACAGTTTGTTTGTGAAATCCTTTACACATGCACCTTCTATCAAAGAATCGGGTTATACTCTCAACTACAATCCACTCGGTATATACCTGCCATGTACAATCATTGATAACGTGTTGTTGATATCACAGGTAGCTGTTTCCAATTGACGTTGTGATAAAACGCAAAAGCCAAGCATACTGAATTCTGCTGAACGAAAGATATCCATAAGGAGTGAATACTCCATCCGATTTACTTGTTTTGAATGATAAGGTTTTGAGGAATCTATTTAAAGCTGACATTTTGAATATATGCCAGTATAGTGATAAGTTAAGTATTGTATAGTTCACATCATCGAGATGTTCTGTTGTAAATGTTGGAAATATTTAATGAAATAGTTCCAGCTGGCTTGCGGTAGGCCGGTGGTTCTATTCGAATGTTCTTCTGTGCATGAAATAATGCGATTTGTTCCGTGCACAGAAGAACCTCTTGGGTCTTCCTCCACCTGTAATTAGCTCGACGTCATGATATGACTAAAATACTGTTAAAGCAACGTAAAACCCGATAAAAACTAAAACCAAACTCTTTTTTTCAAAACTCGCCCTATATATGTGTATGTACATGCATATATACATCACAAAGTAAAAAAAACACACATAGCAAATAATTGCAGATACCAGTTATATACAGAGTGAAATATATTTGAGCGTAGAATCGGATGTCAATGTACGAGTATATTGGATTTAATCCACAAACACTTGCTGATTTGTATGGTACTTTTGTATAACCTTAAATATACCGTAAAACATTTTTTCTGCTCAAACCCTGATCTGCTACCTGTGGGTGTTAATGTTAATATGTTACGTCACTTGTCTCGTGAATGTTATCTGGGTACACAATGGTCGTATTTATCGCGGTGTATGCCACTATAAAAATTAGATAATAAAATCGTTTATCCTGTCATGTGCCTATTTTCCTTACGGATAATAAGGTGCCTGATAAACTTTTTGTTATTATGTCAGTTGGTCACATGAACGATGTTATTATGTCAGTTGGCCACATGACCTGTAGCCGAGACTACATTTTTACCGAGACGCGTATTTCGTGAATACACAAATTTACGTCTATCGAGTACTGAATAAAAAAGTTTAACAAAGCTAATTTGTTAATTTCAATCGATACCCATTAAACTAAATAATTATTTTACTTCATTATCCCAAACTTATATTCTTAGGCCTAGTAGATCTAGATCTAGACTAGATCTAGTTGTTTGTCGCGAAATTACCGTGTTTAGATAAATTTATCTCAACCGAGTCTAGAATTGAAATGTTATTAAGCGAGCCTTGGCGAGCTTAATAACGTTTCCACTCTAGACGAGGTTTAGATCAGCTTGTCTCAAACATCGTCAAGTGACAGGTTCTTTTTCTCACATAACCAACCGGGGCAACGGTTTTGTTTTGAGCATATTTTTAAAGCAATGTGACTTTTTGGAATTCTAGTGACGTAATAACGCCTTTGTATAGTGACGTCATCAACAGTCTAGAGCCAGTAGAATCGGGTATACTTTGCAGTGCATTTTGTGGTACATTCGGTACAAATTATTATATATAGTTTGCTGTCGTGACAAGGATAAATAGAATATTTGGTTCCTAGCTTTAAAAGAGAAATGTTATCTGACTCGGCTTCTGAATATATCAGGTTCGGCTTCGGCTAACCTGATATAGATGACAATTCTGGTATTAATGTTTTTGGTCCATAAAAAATCAAATGATATTTTAACTATACTTGAAAATGAACAGTACAACATTTCTTCATTGAGCTCTTATGATTTCTCTACACTCTATACTACTCTACCTCATCATCTTATAAAGGATAAACTGATCATAGTACTATAACCGGGGGTCATAGTGCTATATAATTCGACCGCCAGTCGATCTACTGTGGGGTCAGTTTGTTATATGAGGGGTCAGATTTTTATATGTAAGGGGGTCTTATTACTAAGACTCCCCCGGTCATAGTACTATGATCGAAGGTCATAATACTATATAATAAATCGACCACCAGTCAATCTGCTATGATATATGAGAGGCTTATTAATGCACAGAAATTATTGAATTTAGGTTTAAAGGCATTTCGAAAGGAATGTTGACCCATTAACCCCATGCTGTGTATTTTGGGAGTTGACTGTCAGGGATCTGATACACGAATTGATAAAGCGGGCTACCATCACATAGGATCAATGTATAATTTCATAACTTTATCTATTATGGCTATGGACCCTGACTGGACACTGCAGGAGCACAGCTGGATACTGTGTATATAGGGGGGGGGGGGTCACTTATATAAGGAGCTTTGAAATGCCTTTAAGTTGTTTGTTGGGGTCCTCGGGACACATTTTGAGTATTTCCCCAAATAATTTTGTCCCATCTATGTTTTATTAAACGGTTTCCATGGTAACCCGAGGTAAATTTCGAAACATCCTTGGTTCAGAAAATGGGTAATAACTTTGCTTTTAGAGGCAATAGAAGGACAAAACAAGTACCAAAGTAAAGCAGAGACATATAGCTTGAATATAATATATGATTTAATTAATATTAATAAATTCATTCTTATGAATATTCATGAGAAAGTAAATAAAATGAGTTTTTTAGAAAAAAGGAGTTTTTGGTTTGTCTGATAGGCTAATTAATGCACACAAATTATTGAATTCAGGTTTAAATTGTTTGTTGTGGTCATCAGAACACATTTTGAGCATTCCCCCAAAGTAATTATGTCCCATCTATGTTTTATTGAACGATTTCCATGGTAACCCGAGGAGGTAAATTTCGAAACATCATTGGTTCAGAAAATGCATAATAACTTTGCTTTTAGAAGCAATAGAAGGACAAAACAAAAACCAAAATAAAGCAGAGACATATAACTTGATTATGTTAAATAATTTTAATAATATTCATATATTATTGCTAATGAATACTAATGAGGAAGTATAAAAATCAGCTTTTATTAGAAAAAGGAGTTCTTTTGTTTAGTCTTAGAGGACTATTATTGCACAAAACGTATTGAATTCAGGTTTAAATTGTTCGGTGGGGCCCGCAGAACACTTTTTGAGTATTCCTCCAAAATATTTGTGTCCCAGCTATGTTTTGAACGGTTTCCATGGTAACCCGAGGTAAATTTCTAAACATTCGTGGTTAAAAAAATGCATCATAACTTTGCTTTTAGAGGCAAAAGAAGGACAAAACAAGAACCTAAATAAAGCAAAGACATATAATTTGAATATGATATGTAATTTAACTAATTTTCATAAATGTATTGTTATGAATATTAATGAGGAAGTAAAACGATCCGATTTTTGTTTAGAAAAAAGGAGTTTATTATTTAGTCTGAGATGCCTATTAATAAACAAGAGTTATTGAATTCATGTTTGAATGTTTTCATGTGATCACACAAGGAAAATAATCCATCTTTGTTTCAGGTAATATTTCTATAAAGCATGTATATTTCAGCTAATTTGCATATTATGTGCGTATAGGAATAAGCAATTTTCTATCAGCATTGTATTTAGTATTATTTGAGTATACTATCTTTTCTGTGATTTATTTTACGTAAAATACCAGATATTGCACCAACACAGACGACAGCAGAGGATCATACTTTGTGTATATAATTGATTTGTTCATGTCTTTTGAATATAAATGCCATATTATGAATATTAATGAGATGTAAAAATAAACACACTTAAATGAGCTATTCTTATCTGTTATTTGATTAAAATAAAAAACAATACAGTTATTTAGTAGAATCCCCTCTCTCCAGAAAGAGGAGGCTGTCGACCCAGAGGGACACGGTAGCCCTTCTCTACAATAGAGATGGTCAAAGGGTCCTGAGTGATAGTGCGCCACATTGATGAAAGATCGGATCGGAAGGGGCAGAAAGGGCGTGTCCCTAGGGCTTGGGCCTAGAAGGCCTAGAACCCCTAGGGCGGGAAGGGAAGGAACCCTGGGATGCCAGTCCTGAGTTAGGGGGAAAAGGGAAAGGTCCTAACCGGCTCTTGGCCGGCCCCGCTGAAAGGCAGAAAAGGGTCTGGCTGTCTTACCTTTCTTGGGAGGTCCCGTAAGAGGCTTACATTCAACCTTAGGGATTTTAAAAAAACCCAGACCTGAAGCGGGAGGGTTCCTGGTAGAAGCTCTGTCAGCTCTTTCTCCTTAACGTTGCCACTGAGAAGCAGTTCGGAGGCAAAGAGATAGGCCCACAGTGGAGCATATTCGCTGTCGATGTGAGCCATTGACCCAAGGCCAGTTGGGTCGAACAGCCCAGATGGTATGAAAGGCACTTAGTAACTTCGGATTCATGCTTCACAGAGAAGGCCGCAGATAGGAGGTCAATGTTTGAAGCGAACCCCATCTATTGGATGCAACTCCCGGCGCTAAAGAAGAGAGAGAGAGTGAGAGAGAGAGAGAGAGAGAGAGAGGAAGGCCTAATGACCGCCCTTGGGCTGTCGGAATCTGATTAAACATCCCAGGTCGATTTTCAATTGAAGCTGGAGGCCTAAGAGATACCCAGGGAGCCCTTGTCCGTAAGAGTTTAGCAGACATGATCCACCCAGTTGCCGGGCTGGCACTAAAATCTTCGTCCAGGTCAGGCAAACGGGAAATAAGTCACATGGAAGGAGAAAGAATCTCCCTAGACTTAATTAGGTTAGGGGGTCCACTTTTTCGACTGACACTAGCACGGAGGAGGATAGATGACACCTGTGAATAGGATGCGGGGTCTCTGCACCTGCGATGAGAGCGGTGCGAGTGCCGGTTCCCATTAGAAGCATAAGAAGGTTTTTTACGCCTCCTACGGGGTGGGTGGGATGGGGGCTGGGGAGTCCTAAGTGTGCTCAGAAGATGAAGAGTAATTGCAGGGTCTAGACGACCAAGAACGTCTAGACTTAGCCAGAGCAGCTTCCTGTTGACTTTCACCACTGTAATGTGGTGTAGAGACAGTGCCTTGTAGACAAGATTGGACTGGTAGATTTACCGGTCCACTTCGGTATCCCGGTCCAAAGGACCAAACCGGGCCACCGGAGGACTGTTGGAGAGCAAACTTAGGACACCGGGCCAAAGAATATACAGTGACTCGGTAGACCGGTCTGCTGGTGACGTCATGAAACGGAAGCACTAACACCAGGACACCGGGGACCGGGGACGGATAACTGGGCCTAGATTCAGCTGGACCAGGCAAAACTCTCCACACAAAAAGCGGACCGGGAGACCTGACAACAATAGTACCTGGGACCAGAACAAAGGGCACTATTCAAGTGGTAAACGGGGAACCCGCGCCCATGCCAGCAGTTAGGTGCCTATCTGCGACTAACAACTGGGGAATCGACTGCACCACATGGGCTGTTGACGAAAGAGATTTTAAAGAAGAAGCAGGCTTCTTCTGAGTTTTAAAGGATAGTGATGTGTATGTTGCGAGGGAGTCGCTGACTGTCGGGCATCAAGCTCCTACGTCTCCCCCGTCCAGAGGGATTAAACAGGGAGCTGAAGCGGAGCAACCGGCCAGACACACTTAATGAGTTGTCCAGCCTGTCGCGAAATGCCCACAAGAAGCCTTACGTTGCTCTGGCATGCTGTGGTAGATAATCAAGCAAATGCATAAGACATCGCTAGTAAGTTCGAAGTCACGCAAGGCTAATATGGGTAAACATAAGCTGATGATTGCAGCCGAGATGCTATATATTTTCTATTGTATTGCAAAACACCAATAACAGTAATATTCTTCATAAACATGCATGAGGCTCAATTCCTCCGCAGTATTTTCTTACAAGAAATGTGTTGTTCACATACATGTATATTGCAATATAATAGAAAAACTTACTTCCCTACAACAGTTTACATTTTCATTAATATTCATGATTTTGAAAATAATATTCATTATCTACATATTTATATACATGAATATCAACATCGCTGTTTCAGTCAGTATCAAGCTCTGTACTGGTTAACTAAAATAATCTCAGATAAAAAAGAACAGCTCATTCAAGTGTGTATATTCTACATCTCATTAATATTCATAAATATGCATGAATATTCAAGGACCCAGAGTAATGACCCTCTGCTCCTGTCAATTTTTGTTCAATATCTGGTATTTTACGTAAAATAAATAAAAGAAAACAGAGTACACTCGAAACAAATGTAAATATAGGGCTTATGTTAAATTGCTTATTCTTTTACGCACGTTATATGCAAATTAGCTTAAATATACATGTTTTTAGAAATATTACATGAACCAAAGATGTCTTCCTTTCTTTGTATGATGATATTAAAACATTTAAACCTGAATTCAATAACTCTTTGTATATTATTAGGCCTCTCAGACTAAAAACAAACTCGTCAAACTAAAAACGCATTTTTTACTTCCTCATTAATATTCATAAGAATGCATTATAAGAATGCAATATGAATATTAATATAATTACATGTCGTATTCAAGCTATATGTCTCTGCTTTACGTTGGTTCTTGTTTTGTCCTTCTATTGTCTCTAAAAGCAAAGTTATGACGCATTTTCTTAATCAAAATAGTTTCGACATTTACCTCGGATTACCATGGAAACCGTTTAATAAAACATAGCTGGGACACAATTATTTTAAAGGAATGCTCAAAAAGTGTTCTGAGGACCCCAACGAACAATTTAAACCTGAATGCATTAATTTGTGTGCATTAATATGCCTCTAAGACTAAACAACAAGCTCCTTTTTCTAAAAAAGCGGAATTTTTTACTTCCTCATTAATATTCATAAGTAAAAAATTATGAATATTATCAAAATTATATATCATATTCAAGCTATATATGTCTGCTTTATTTTGGTACTTGTTTTGTCCTTCAATTGCCTCTAAAAGCAAAGTAATTACGCATTTTCTGAAATAAAGATGTTTTGAAATTTACCTCGTGTTACCATGGAAACCGTTTAATAAAACATAGATGGGACACAATTATTTGGGGAAATACACAAAATGTGTTCTGAGGACCCCAACGAACAACTTAAACGTAAATTCAATAATTTCTGTGCATTAATAAGCCTCTCAGACTAAACAACAAACTCCTTTTTTCTAAAAATACCGCATGTTTACTTCCTCATTAATATTCATAAGAATACATTTATGAATATTAATAAAATCATGTATCATATTCAAGCTATATGTCTCTGCTTTACTTTGGTACTTGTTTCGTCCTTCTATTGATTCTAAAACCAAGGTTATGGCGCATTTTCTGAACCAAGGTAGTTTCGAAAATTACCTCGGGTTACCATGGAAACCGTTAAATAAAACATAGCTGGGACAAACTTATTTTTGGGGGCATGCTCAAAATGTGTTCTGAGGACCCTAACGAACGATTTGGTACCCATGAAAAAAGTCATGGGCGGATGCTACGGTAACCACTACTAGGACCCAGCCTATATACACAAAGACAAATAAACTAATTTTTTAATAATATCCAAAGAAGACGCGAACGAATATTTTTACCGTAGTTTTCGCAACATCTTGGCGTTCTAAAGTAGAAGGAATATCGCCGAGGTTTCCAATTGCATTTTTATACACATTCGTAACTGATTAGCATATAGACCTACATTTTCAGCCAATCAAACTACCTTTTGCGGCGTTTCGGTCATTTCCGTTTGACCCGTACTCAAATTAGAAAATAGGAAGTTTCATAAAGGACAAGGTCAAAGAAATCTAAAATTATCAACCAATGAAATTCGGAATTCCATTATACACATGTATCACGCAACGAACAGCGTGTTTTAACAATAACACCCAACGTCAAGAGAAGTCTATTCTTAAAAGAAGTAAAACCGTAAAAACACAGGGTTCTATCGGCTTATCAAAGTAGGTATTATCCATAGAAGGTTTTCAACACATATGCAATCAAATTATATTTCAGTGTCAATAATAACTGTGAAAATAGAGCCTCTTATATTTATCATGTAACCGCCGACACTGTCATTTTGCTCAAGGCATTTGTTTGGTGTACAAGCGAAAGTGGGTAGCTATTTGTTGAAATGTCTTTCCAAGATTACAGCTCTACTTCAGATTGTAGTTCTGAATTTGAATTTCACCAGTTTCCAAACAACTATGCCGTAATTGTAAGTATGGATCTACTTAGTAATTGAAAATAAAACCAGTCTACCTTCAATGTGTATGCAGACTACAGTTATTCAAAATAAATGAGTGCTGAACATGGAAAAATAAATGTAATGTGTAAGAATTAGTTGAACAAAACATGTAGGATTATAGATTATAGGTAGCCTTTGTATATCTTTGATGTTGTGCTTCAGTTTTTGCATCAGCTTTGAATATGAAAGCATTAATTGACCCTTTACTCCGTGAATATTCATATAAGAAATAATGACATCATGAATATTAAATAAGATACTTCTTTTGGCCATAGTGGAAACCAGAAGCATGTATAAATATAAACAGCAGATCAGCAGATGGCCCCTTTGGTTTCAGTCCTTCATATTTGTATGCCCCAGTCAATGAGGAGGGGGTGATTTTGCACTGTTTGTTGGATTGTTGGCTTGGCTCAAACTTTAATGTTGGCAATAATTGTGTAGCCATTGCACTCTACATACTTCAAACTTGGCACGCCTGTGCAAATTACGGAGGTGAACTTTCTTTTTTTTCTTTTCTTTTTTTTTTGGGGGGGGGGGGGCTTATTAAAATCAAGGTCATATAACAGTTAAATGTCAATTTAAATTACGGGTCAAATTTATATTGGTGACAATCAGTGGCATAGTGTTTCACAAACACTTGTTGTTATTTCATGTTATATCAATTCCAAGACGTCAGGCATTGGTATTAACGTGTACAGCAATTTCTCCCCTTACACTTAACATCCATATCTAACCCGAACGCCATTATGGCCATTCAGGCCTTTGATTGATATTACAGGTGGCGTTAACGAGCTCACATTGTGATGAAAATGCAGATAAAAAGAATGCTTAGTCTAGCTAAACGAGTAAGTATCCAGGAGTGTACTTTATTTGAATGACAAGACCTTTGGTGAATCTGTACATCTGGGGAAATGTAAAGCTGACGTTTCAGATATAACTTTAACCCGAACACCAACATATCGAAAAATGGGTCCGCAATTGGTTTGAGAGTACGAATATAAGTGAAACTGGGATGACCGAAGTGCAATTCATAGGCGGATCCAGGCGGGGGCGGACCCGGTGTACCCCCCCCCACCCCAAAACACACACACACACACACACACACACACACACACACACACACACACACACACTAAAATCGCCGAAGTAAAATTATGTTTGTGCCTTGAAATCCATTTTTGAAGTATAGAAAAATGCAAGTCTCTTTTTTTTCTGCGCGCCAAGCGCACAGCTCACATATAAATATATCAATCACTTTTCACTGATCGTATTTGCGCTAATATGCACAGTTGGTTTAAACTCTTACCCCGCTACTCAAGTCGAATTTCGCAATTCAAACGTAGCCTATCCTTCTTACATTGATTGTCTTTTCGCTGATTTTTATGCCAACAATTTGAAGATGGATGCAGCCAACTCCGCATTAAAGCATATCAAAAACAATTTGCTTTCCCAATCCAGGTCGGCAATGAATGAATATAGATTTAATGCACTTACACTATTGCTCATGAATACATAAGGATATTGACATATATATCAAGGAGGTTATAAACCTCTATGATACAAGTCATCCTCTTAGGATGCTGTTGCTTAACCCACTGTCTGACAGTTAAGTGTAATTGAAAATCAAATTTAATAAATGCAGGTTTTTAGGTGACTGTAAGACTGATAGTGGGTGTCATACTCTGATTCTCTCAGTGTTGTTGTTATAATGAATAAATTCTGAAAGTGGGAGATCATTCGAAAGCAAAGTAGCAATGTGAAAAGAGAAAATTGCAGACTCGGTTTTATTGAGCCTTTTCATGGGTAGTAATTAGAAGTGCAACACTACTCACGCCCCATAGCATCGCCTTAAGCAGTTTTCACTTTTCCATACTAATAACTTAAAAGCGTATGATCCCGAAGCACCAGAACATATAACAACACTGAGAATGAAGTACTGCGACTTTTTACAGCCGCCCCACAAACAATTTAAGTTCAGTGAAAACTACTTCAGCTTGCCAATATCTTACCCCAATTACCAAACAAATGTCTTAAAATGGTCAAAATTTGATGAGTGAAAGTCCATCAAAACATTACCAGAAACCACTACACACACAACACTACCGGACGAGAAGGGGCTGCGCCGCTGTGTCCCTCTCGTGCTCTCCACCTCCCTCCTGCTTCGGCCCTCGGCCCAGGCTTCATTATAGCATTTCTTCTGGCTAAATCCACAGGCATTCGACTCATGAAATATGTCTTAAATAAGTTAAAATGTCTGAAAAGTCGTATACGGTATTCTATATCAGAGAATATACGAAATTTCAGCTTTATCTCAAAACGCCCCT
>CAUYWK010000125.1:0-18999 GCA_963576725.1 Azorinus chamasolen | reverse complement strand
TGATTTGACGCAGACATCTTAAAAAGCAGGTGGTTGCTTAATGAAGGGCAAAAGTAAAACAGAATATATAGGAGCTTTCTGCATTTCCTTTGACCTGCATTAAGCTACCACCTGTCCTACAGACCCATAATTAAACCTCTTTTTGATGGTCACTTAAGGCAGGTTCTACTGTACAATGAAGGAGTAACCCTTTGCCCGATAGAGACGTCTTTTCACGTCTTTGCAAACAGAGAAGATCAAGACCAGGTCACACCGCTTGGAGCCGTCTGATCAGGTTCTATTCTGTATGCTTATGTACTTATATTGATGTAACTCTACAGTTTCTGCTATTGCCAATATGCCATTATAAACATTCATCTAATCAATATTCATGAAATCATTATTTCTTACATGAACATAATTTTTATCTGAGGTTAATGGTTCAGCGCTTGCATATGAGAAGTCCTTCCGTATTTATCTACACAGCCATCCGATGCTGGTGGTGGGTGGAGAACGTAAATCTGGCGAGTAACATTACTCCGCGACCTGGCTTACATTTGCAAACGCATTGGATCCACATGAGACGTCTCTGCTTGACACTCGGTCAATAGTTTATCAAAAGCTTAATCAAATCGGGCGTAGTAATTGAACAACTCCAAATCTGAGCAAACATTATTTTTTTAACAACGGGGCAAAAGTTTAAAACATTAAAAATATCAAACACTATGTGAGTTACCTCAGTTTTTCCTCACGACTATCCAGTCACCACACTCGACAGAACAACAATGGATACTCTATATACTGTCATATGTTACTACAATGGCAGTAAGACCCCGACTGAATATCTGATATACACATCCGATTGTTTAATATGTACGAAATAACTTCCGCTTTGGCTGCTCAACCTTTGTAACGCTGAGTGTCCGGTGTTGAATAGCTCACCAGTGTTAACTGTAGTCTACTCAGTATCAAAAGGCTTAAACGCGCCAGGAGATTTTGAACGACCAACAGTGCAGGTCCTGATTAGAGGGCTCCTCCAGGAGCCCTGTGATCTGGGTCTACACTGTTTGCAAATTATTATATATCCGTGTCCCGCCCAGAAAGGGTTAACAACTGAACTGCGCTGTATGCGAAATATCGTGATGCACGAGTACTCTTGGGGAAAACCAAATTTAAATACGGATAAGCCACCGAGTAGCCCGATGTCTAGTCATGTTCCCAACAATTTGGCTTTCTATATTAAGTCGCTGGTCAGAAAAATGTTTGCATACGACAGTTACTTGCGGAGGAATACTTTGTACTTGGTTTCTGCTTGGGAAAAATACAGTAAAACCTCTTTAAATCGAAGAATGTAATTGGTATCACCGCCGGTCTTTAGGACAGATGGCAGCTTAATGAAGGGTGGAAGTCATACACAAAACCCTTCACATGAGTTTTCTGCATAGCCTTTTATCCGGCATTAAGCAGTCGTCTGTATTACAAGATCTCAAACCTTCTTTACCAAAAGTCCACTTTATATTGGATTTACCGTTATTCTGTTTTCTCTGCAAAATAGTATTTATATTGGCAAATAAACCTAGTCCGAATGATAGACAGCGTGAATACAATTAACCCTTTAACCCATTCCTCCATAGGCTATTTTTAGACCAAACCCCTTTGAATGAATCTACCCAAAAGGAGCACTTACTAGAGAAAGGTCAACTTTCAGAATTTTGTAATTTGAAACCATTGTGATAAAAAGAGGATTTGCTCCTATAGGAGCAAATGCTCTATTTATCACAATGGTTTCAAGAAGTGGTTATTACAGAGGCGTATATATGGAGGAAAGGGTTACCTCGAGAATATTCATGTAAGAAATAATGATATCATTGATGTTTATTAGATGATACTTTATAATAACATATGAACACATGGGTGTTTGTCCTTGGCAGAAACTGTAGAATCAGATCCATATACATATAATTCCATAAGCAAACAAGGCAGACCCTGGTCAGACGGCTCTTACAGGACCTTTGCAAAAGTATGAAAAGGCGGCTCAGTGAAGTTAACCCTTTCCCTGTTCTATGTTTATTCCAAATTCAATACCGACTGGGTATTCATAGACAAAATAGTTATAATGAAATATGGAAGGTGGAACATTGTACATGTAGTCATTTTAGAAACTAAAGAAGCTGGCTTATCAAATTCAATTAGCAAACAGAGCAGACCCTGATCAGACGGCTCCTATAGAAGCTTTTTGATCTGGGTCTACTCTGTTTGCAGATGCGTGAAAAGGCGTTTGTATGAAGGAAATGTTTAAGAGTTAAGGAACTGACTGCTTCAACATTGTTAGTCAACTTATGTCAATATCGGAAGTAAAAAAGTTTGCTGTGAAGGCCAAACCGGTTGCCATTTCCTCGTATTTTCTAACACCGGGCTTAGCGCTAAGCCATCTAGGTAATGATTCGTCTGCAGATTATGTCGTTTGCTTCAGTTTCTACAATGTTTTTCGTCCATTTTTCTTTCTTTCATTTCCTTACGAAGCATGGCGCCAAACAGTTAAATCCTGATGGAGCGTCAAGTTGTCCTGCGTTTGATCTGGATCAAGACATTTTGCCATCTTTATCACGAGTCTGCAATAAGCAAGCAAAGGAATGCGATGAACTCCATACAAGCAAACGTCTTAACCCTAAAACTATTTAACGGAGACAGGTCTCGCATTTGTTAACAGAAACGCATAGTAACTCGGCATTTCATTTGTATCCAAGCTGATTGACATTCGGTCAATATTTTCTCAAAAACTTAATATAATCGGAAATAGTCAAAGTTCACCAAATCTAAATTTGAGCAGATTCCATGTTTAAATATTGTCGAAACTTTAGGCTTTAAAAATTAAAAATAAAGTTAACTCTTTCCTCTATGAATATTCATGTAAGAAATAATGACGTCATGGATATCAATTAGCTGCATTGTTGTAATAGCACATGGACACAGGAATACATAACCATGACAGGAATTGTAGAATATCATAAGCAAACAGAGCAGACCCTGATCAGACGGCTCCTAGAGGAGCCGGTTGATCTGGGTTTACTATGTTTGCAGAGGCTTAGAAATACGTACGTTATGGAGTAAAGGGTTAAACCTTTAAATAGCGGCCATTCAAATGAAGTCTAATGTGTTGACTGTAACCGTTTCCCTAGTGAGCATTTATGCATGAATTGAACGCTTCGTGAATACTCATTAACTTATTTTTTATTTTATCATGTAAAAATACCAAGGGAAATTTTGCTTAGACAAATAAAGTAGGGTCGATCTATATAATTCCATAATCAAACAGAACTGGCCTTTATCAGACAGTTCCTACAGGAGCTATCTGATCTGAGCCTACTCTTGTTTGCAAAGGCATTAAAATGCTTTTCTATAAGGAGGGAAAGCATTATTTTTAAAGCAGGTGATAGCTTAACCCTAACCGAGCTGGTAAAAACAATATATGTTTAACGTTTGATATCGTGCCTTTCTTTTGAGAAATTGTTGACCTATTGCCAAACAGCTTGGATCCTGATGAGGCGCCAGTTACTCAGCATCTCATTTGGATGCTAGCTGTTTGAAAATTCGAGTCAGGGTCCAAGGTTATAAAAACGTCTGATTCTGAGATCATTCTCAAGTATCTGATTGGTCAGATTCTGAGCAAGCTCAGAATCTGACCAATCAGATGCTTGAGAATGATCTCAGACTGAAGCAAAAAACTTAATAACCTCGGAGCCAGGTCGCGGTTAGCAATATAAGGGTTTACTGAAGACGAAATTTGTGCTGAACACGTCAGGGGCTTCTGCAGGGGCTTTTTCAGCGGTTAGCTGTCTATTTTCATTCTTGTCCTAGTTTTCCACCAATCAGGAACTATGTTTCATTGTAATTTGCATATGACCCACTAGTAGTTTGTAGTAAACTGTGTTTTCATTAGTTAATGCCTAGACTGGCATACAGCCTTTTTACAATGCCCCTACACATGGCCAAACTCGAAGTACAAAATCCAGATACAGTCAGCTAATGTGATGAAAATCCTGGGGTCATTCTTACGACCTGGTAGTTACTTCAAAACACAATGCTTATGATAATTAGCTACTTCGCAAGCCGAAATCCATGCAATCGATCCATATTAACCTAACCACAACAAATGTAATGCATTCTGTTATACAGACCTTTATTATAAACTTCTCGGAGTTCAGTCAAAACACCATATAATACAGAAAGTCATATTTACGCTTATATTTAGCATGGATCTGTTCTTAAAATAGATGCTAATGGGAAATTCCCCAAGTAAATAAATATAGACGTATACGACGATAATAACCGAGGTCTCCGAAATAGGTTGGCATATTTAACCCTTTCCCTAATAATAATATAATACGTGTTTTCACGCATCTGTAAACAGGGTAGACCCAGATCAGACGGCTCCTATATGAGCCATCTGACCAGGGTCTGCTATGTTCGCTAATGGAATTATATAGATTCTGACCATTACTTGGTCAGTACAGTCTGATTTATGAAAAGCCTAATTTCCTTAACCCTTTCCCTGTTCTATGTTTATTCCAAATTTAAATACCTACTGAATATTCATGGACAAAAAGTTATATGAAAAGTGGAAATTAGTAGCCATTTAAGAAAGTAAAGAAACAGATCTTTCACATTCCATTAGCAAAAACAACAGATCCTGATCAGACGAATACTATATGAGTCATCTGATATGGGTCTACTCTGTTTACAAACGCGTGAAACACATTTATATGAAGGAAAGGGTTATGTATTCAATTCAATTCAATTCAATTCAATTCAATTTCTTTATTGCATAAAACATACATAGTATGCTTATAGCAAGCACGATAGAGAATACAATACAGTGATATATGAACATGTTAATAGACAAAAATGAATGCTAGATCTATACCTCTTTCAAAAAGAAAAAGACTATTTCTGAGAAAATGGTGATCATTTAAACGTTAACAAAGTGCAAACTAACTATGATGATATTATCTGAAATGCTGAAAGAAGAGTTTATAGGGTACAATTTATTGATCTAAAATAATATATCATTAAACTGTTTGTGTATAACCATTATATTTATGTCTCTACCTCGATTTACGAAATATTCATGTTAGGTTAAGAAAATAGTTCTCAAGTTTTACCTTTGATCTTCCAATGACCTTGATTTTATGTACCAAGTCCTTGGTAGAGAATATTGTCTTAGTATGTTATGCACATTAATTACAATATACATCACAGAGGTAGAAAAAATGACTGAAATGCACAAAAAGTACAAATTTGACATTTGACTTCTCAAATGTGACTTTTGACCTCTACTTGCGACCTTGACATTGACAATATGTACCAAAGTCCTTGGTAGAGGATATTGACTTAGTAAGGTGTATGTGCATATTTATTACAAAACATACATCACATACATGGGAAATGTACTGAAATTGCACAAAAAGTACAAATTTGACCTTTGACTTCTTAAATGTGACATTTGACCTCTATTGCGACTTTGACATTGGCAGTATGTACCAAAGTCCATTGTAGAGGATATTGTTTTAGTATGTTGATCTTGCAAAGTTATTAGAAATACATTCAACATTCACAAATTAGTAAAAAGTGGTGTTTGACTTCTAAAATGTGACCTTTGACCTCTACTTATGACATTGACCTTGACAGACCTATAAAACTCGTGGTAAAAGGCACCTCCTTTTTTAAATGAATATATGTGCGAAGTTTTACTTAAATATACCAATGTTAATGTAAATTGTAGAACGAAAAGGTCTTGAAACAGAGAAAAAAGCTCAAATTTGACCTTTGATCCCTAACCATGGCATTGACCTTAAAGCGAATCAATTGAAACTTATATTTTTAACATTGCCTTGATATCAGTCATTTAATTATAAAGTTATATATAAATCCCTTCATTAGTTAAAAAGATATTAAGAGATCTTTGTGTATGATATTTATTTTATTTCTACGACATAGCCGTTGCCATGGAAACTCAAATTTTAGTGCTTTATAATTGTACCACAATGCTGCCACCCTTCTTATTTTGATTGTTAAGTCATATTCTTCGTTATCTCAAAGTATCCTGTCATTGTAAACCAGGTAACAAAATTTCGAAAAATGTCCCCTTAAGTATAGACACAGGTCTGATAGCCACTGTATGAGCTGTCCGATCAGCGTCGCGAGCTCATGTACTATTTTTTGAATTGCGAATTCTAACAAGAGCACCTAATAGATAAGTAGAGCATCCCTTCGCAGCAACACTCGTGTTAAATAAGTTTTCCTGCGGCTTCTTGCCTTTGACTTTACAATAGTATACATTGTTTGTTTGTTTGTATAACGACCACTTCTTTCAACTATTTGCTAAATTGACGCCCCAGAGAGAGAACACTGTCTGGTGATGGGTTTTTCACGATTTGTGTTGTAGTGTTAGACTTTTTTCTTATCTTCTTCCTATGACATTGAACTTGATTTTCCAAATGCAATGTACAATATCCGAACTAGAGGAACACATTTGATTATTCTAATTTCAAATATATGTAATCGCTATCTTTGTTAAGCCAAATACTTTAAAATGTTGGTGTTTTAAGGGAAACAATCGTATATTTTCTACGTATCAATACGCAGACTTATTTCCCTTAGTGCAGCGTAGTGAGGCTATTGGTCATCTGGGGAAATGGCAAAACTTGTGGAAAGACTTCCTTGCTTTTGCAATATACGAAACCCTGAGAGACACGCTTTTTCTCGCATTGACTAGAGTAGACCCAGATCAGACCACTCCTGTAGTAGCCGTCTGAGCAGGGTCTGCTCTATTTGCTTATAGGATTATATTGATCTGATTCCTCAATATCTGCCAAGCCAAGCATAACTGTGTTCATATACCATTATTAACATTCAGCTTATAAATATTCATGGTGTTATTAATAGTGACATGTTTATTAGTTGAATAGTTAAGCTTAAACATTCACTGACCATTGCTAACAGTGAACTTTCTTTAACCCTTCGCTTGCTGAATTTTAAAATACATTTCTCCTTCTTTACCCATGCCCTGTTGTATAATTACATATATATTCACTGTGTACAAGTATTTCTCTGTGCAATCACTGCTGTGGAGTGCACTGTGCAACCGCCTGATTTTAAGAGGTCTGATTATGGGAATGTAAGGCAGATGGTAGCTTAATGCAGGTCAAAAGTAATACAGAAAGCTCTGTATTACTTTTGCCCTTCATTTTAAGCAACTACATGTTTTAAACACCCCTATGTTCAAAAAATGAATACCCGCTTAGTTTAAACATATTTTATTTCATATATGTACATAACTCTACATATCACTAGATATATATTAAGGATTGGATCGGAAGCAACATGCTTATTAGGATCCGCTCCTTGACGCATTATAACTACAGTGGTGGACATTGTTTAACATATCATAACACAACTATGTTGGGTACAACTCAAATAACTAGGAGAAAAACATAAGAAAACGGTACATGAATATGTCTACAACATAACAGTTTCTCGGTAGACGTACAGTAGGGAAAGTTATGTATTGAATGATACTCCTGTTACATGTACGAGTACGGTTGAAGAACACCGTGAACGTAGAACACCATTCATGACCAATATCATTGAAATAGCTGGAAAGAAAAAAAGAGAATGGAAATAATGGTGGTCAACATGATGGAGGCCAAGTGCCGGTGAGACACAGGAGTGCATATGACAATGGTCACCCTACTTAAAACAAGTCAAATAATGGAACTTAACCGAATCTTAGTTTCTAAAATGAACGTCTGCACCACTTGAAATATAATAGTGTTACTATGTGTATCAAGTGATGGGTCACCGTGGAGAAGGAGTTTCACTGTAACAGGCCGTAAATGGCTAATTGTATGTTTTAGATGGGTACGCTGGACGTGGTTAAGCGGGCATATAAAACAAAAGCCATAATACAGGTTATACTGTTTTTTATGGAGTGAAATTTTGCAAAAAGGTTCACTGTTGTAAACTGACACGTTTAGACATGTGTACAGACCTGTTCACCGAAGTGTGACTACCCTCAATTCCCTAAGTATTCGAACAGACAAATCTAGACCAATAGTGCAGATCCAAATCAAACTGCTCCTAAAGGAGCAGTACGGTCAAAGTCCATACTATTTGCTATTATGTCAGTCTAATTTAAAGGTAAACAAATGGTCCAAAATTGAATCATTCAGATTTACAAATCAGTGGAGAGAGAGATTGGGTGTCCGAATATCAAGAATGAAAAGGTTATATATATATACAGGCGGTTGAGATTCAAACTGAGTTTTGAGTACAGAATCTGTTTGGCCTTTTACTTCGTAGAAACTACTTCCGGCGCAAAGAGAGTTGGTTAACCCTTCGCTTGCTGAACTTTAAAATACATTTCTCCTTCTTTACCCATGTCATGTTGTATAATTACATATATCTGCACTGTGTACAAGTATTGCGCTGTGCAATCACTGCTTCGGAGTGCACCGGATGCACAATCAACTTGTAAATAGTGCAGACATTGATGAGAGAGCTCCTGCAGGAGCTGTCTCATCTGGGTCTTCACTATTTACAGGTAGGTATATTGACGCGATTAGCAAGCGAAGGGTTAAGATCAGTATAGAATCAGATCTAAAACATTCTGAAAGCAAACAGGACAGACATTGAACAGACGACTCCTAGAGTTGTCGCATCAGGATCTGCTTTGTTTGCTTATAGCAGGGGCGTAGCTAGCGATACGCACTTACGCACGTGCATAACATTAATCTGAAAGATGAAAACACTACTGTGGCCAAAATCGATCAAGACTAAAGGATCTGCTTCTATACTACCGGTATGCTATTTGTAAGAGTCGTCTCGTCGGGGTGTGCTGTTTTACTTATTGAATACCCAAGATCGGATTCTTTACTATACTAGAAGTAGAAGTCATGAGGATCTGCTGTTTGCTGATAGAATGTGTCAGATCTGGCTCTATACTTATTATTTGTCATAACAATTTTACTCAGAAAATTTAATCAGACCCTTCACTTTCTTCACTTTCTTCCGGCATTTAAGACAATACTGAACAATGCATATTGTTTAGGAAATGTGTTTTTATGATTTCCCTAATCACTTCAGATTACTTCTGTATAGCTGTGACAAGACTGTGTCTGCAGTTTGTAGGTTTTATGTATCAACGAGCTTCCTACGCTAGAAATGTACATCAACGAGCTTTCATGGCGTAAGTTCTTTACATCAACAAGCTAGAATTACAACAACAAGCTAGCATTCCATATGATCTGTGCATCAACGAGCTATCATCCCATACAGTATGTGCATCAACGAGCTAGCATTTCAAACGATATGTGTATCAACGGAGCTATCTTTTCGAACGATCTGTGCTTCAACCAGCCAGCATTTCGAACAATCTGTGCATCAACGAGTTTGCATTTCAACCGATCTGTGCACCAATAAGTTAGCATTTCAAACGATCTGTGCATCAACGAGCTAGCATTTCAAACAATTTGTGCACCAACGAGTTTGACTTTCAAACGATCTGTGCATCAACGAGCTAGTATTGAAAACGATTTGTAGATCACCGAGAAAGCATTCCGTACGACCCGTGCATCAACGAGCTAACATTTCAAACGATCTATGCCTCGCATCAACAAGCAAACATTTCGAACGATCTGTGCATCAGCGAGCTAACATTCCATAAGATATGCGCATAAAGAGCAAGTACTTTGTAAGATCTGTCCACCAACGAGCAAGTATTTCAAACGATGTGTGCATCAACGAGCTAGCATTCCCTACGATGTGTGCATCAACGAGCTAGCATGTCGTACGACAGATCAACGAGCTAGCATTTCAAACGATATGTGCATCAACGAGCTAGCATTTCAAACGATATGTGCACCAACGAGCTAGCATTCCGTACGACAGTTGTGTATCAACGAGCTAGCATTTCAAACGATATGTGCATCAACGAGCTAGCACTTCAAACGATCTGTGCATCAACGAGTTGGAATTTCAAACGATATGTGCATCAACGAGCTAGCATTTCAAACGATTTCTGCATCAACGAGCTATCATTCCATACGATCTGTGCATCGACTAGCTAACATTTTAAACTATCTGTGCATCAACGAGCTAGCATTCCATACGATCTGTGCATAAAGGAGATATCATTCCATACGACCTGTGCATCAACGTGCCAGCATTTCAAACTAGCTATGCATCGCATCAACAAGCAAACATTTAGAACGATCTGTTCATCAGCGAGCTAACATTCCCTAAGATCTGCGCATAAAGAGCAAGTAGTGTGTACGATCTGTCCATCAACGAGCAAGCAATTCGAACTATCTGTGGATCGATGAGCTAGCGTTCTCTACGACCTGTGCATCAACCAGCTAGTATTGCATACGGTTTATACATCAACGAGTTAGCATTAAATACAATATGTGTAATAACGAGCTATCATTCCATACGATTTGTGTCTCAACAAGTCAGCATTCCATACGATCTGTGCATCAACGAGCTACCATTCCGTACGATATGTACCTCAACGAGCTAGCAGTTCGTACGATATGTACATCGACGAGATAGCATTCCGTACGATATATACATCAAACAGCAAGCATTCCATGCGATCAGTGCATTAACGAGCAAAATATTTCGCAAGACCTGTATATTTTGTAAGACGTGATAGCATTCTGTCCGAGTTGTGCATCAACGAGCAAACATGCAGTACGATGCGTTCATCAACAAGCAGCTAGTATTCCGTACGCTCTGTGCATAAACAAGCAAAGCGTTTCGTATGATCTCAGCACCGGCAAGCAAGCATTCCGTGCGGTCTATGCATCAAAGAACAATTATTCCGTACGATCTGTGTATCAACAAGCATTTCGTATCATCTGTGTACCACCGAAAATTCATGCCGCACGATCTGTGCATCAACGAGCAAGCATTCCGATTCAAGTGTGCATCAACAAGCTAGCATTTAAGCATTTCGTAGGATATGTGCATCAGCAAGCATGTAATTCGTAGGGTTTGAGCATCAGCGAGCTAGCATTACAAACGATCTCTGCATCAACGAGCTAGCATTGTATACGATCTCTGCATCAACGAGCTAGCATTGCATACGATCTGTGCATCAACGAGCTAGCATTGTATACGATCTGTGCATCAACGAGATAGCATTCCATAGGATTTGTACTTCAACGAGCAATACTTTCGTATGATATGGCTTCAAAGAGTACACGTATTTCGTATGGGCTGAGCATCAACGAGCAAGTATTCCATACGATCGGTGCATCAACGAGCAAGTTTTTCTAATACGGTATGTGCATCCACGAGCAAGTATTGGTACAATCTGTGTATAAACAAGCAAGTATTTGTTACAACCTGTGTATAAACGAGCAAGAATTTCGTACAATCTGTGTATAAACGAGCAAGTATTTGGTACACTCTGTGTATAAATGAGCAAGTATTTGGTACAATATTTGTTTATAAACGAGCAAATATTTGGGACAATCAGTGTAAAAACGAGCAAGTATTTGGTACAATCTGTGTAAAAAAGAGCAAGTATTTCGTATGTCCGTGTATAAACGAGCAAGTATTTCGTACAGTCAGTGTATCAACGGGTAAGTATTGCATATGTTTGTGTATGTTGAATGAGCAAATATTACTATGTACATACCTACATTGTAGTGAAATGTGAATGTGTCAAGTTAAAGATAATTTTAGCTGGATGTAATAATCAATAGAAACCCATTTGTGCTTAGTGTTCCTAAATAGAACCAAGGGTAAACAGTGTAGACCCAATCCAGGAAGGGGCTCCTATAGGAGCTCTCTGACCAGGGTCTGAGGTGTTTGTTTTAAATTTTATATTTTTGCGGAAAGTGCTTAAAGAATATCCACTATAGGTACAATGGCCACTTCTCATTATCTCTCTAAAGCGACCATTGAACCGAGATTTGTTTTAATCTGCATGGTTCTTAAAGCCATGTGATAGCTTTATTATACAGGACGAAAGTTAAGCAAAAAGCTCCCACAGGAGTGTTCTGTAATACTCTCGTTCTGCACCAACTCTTTTGGTGCGGTAAACGAGGCACTAATGTCATTTGCAAACAGTGTGTACGTAGATTAACTTGACCTGTTTGAAATTTGGATAGTCCATTGAGAATTCTGCGCTGAAAGGGTTGAACCCTTTCTTTCATATAAACGTGTTTTCACGCCTTTGCAAACAGAGTAGACCCAGATCAGATGGCTCCTATAGAAACCGTCTGATCAGAGTCTACTCTGTTTGCTAATGGAATTTGAAATATCTATTTCTTTACGTTCTAAAATGGCTACAATATTCCACCTTCCATATTTCTTTATAACTATTTTGTCCATGAATATACAGTAGGTATCGAAATTTGGAATAAACAAAGAACAGGGACATAGTTAGGTAACAATCGCCTTATAGGGGTTCTACTGATCTTCCCCGACAAATCCCTTCTTTTCAAAGTCAAGCTGTGAATTCAGTTAGAACAGAACAGAACATATCTTTGTTAGTAAAAAGCATAAACATTTACCTGTTATAGACGCGTTTTCACGCATTCTCAAACAGAGTAGACCCAGATCAGATGGCTCATGTAGGATCTGGTTAATCAGGGTCTGCTCCATTTGTCTTTCACATGCATGTAATATAGAGCGGACTCAACAGTTTCTGCCATTATCAAAATTTCCTCAATATAAAAAAATATCTAATTAACCATTCGCTTGCTATTCACGTCAATATACCTACCTGTAAATAGCAGGAGCTGTCTCATCAGGGTCTGCACTGTTTACAAGTTGATTATGCAACCAGTGAACTCCACAGCAGTGATTTCACAGCGAAATACTTTTACACAGTGAAGATATATATAATTATACAACAGGGCATGTGTAAAGAAGGAGATATGTATTTTAAAATTCAGCAAGAGAAGGGTTAATATCCATGAGCTAAATTGGGAAAGGGTTAAAATGCAAGTATGATGGAATCAAAACCATTTTCTTTTGAAGTGTATTAACTCATTGCCTCCTAGCCTGTTTGAATTAATCTACCAAAAATGAGCATTAACTAGAGAAAAGGGAAAAATAGAATTGTGTAGTTTTGAAACCATTGTGATAAATAGAGCATTTGCTCCTGTGGAGCAAATGCTCTATTTATCACAATGGTTTCTAAATGTGACTTTTACAGATCACTAGGCGGGAATGTGTTAACCCATTAGCGTCCAGTGTCCCTTTAAAATGACATAGGCTAACAGTCTAGACCTAGACTAGAGGGTTCCTGAAGGAGCCCTGTGATCAGGGTCTGCACTGTTTGCCGAACACATCAATGCCACTGGCTTATTCCAGCAAATATTGTGTTTGCTGTGTCCGATACATATGAAAAGTGGATGAGTTCCACTGTAAGATCTGAACTCGTTTTCCTTGCTTGACTCTTTACTCAATTAATATCCATGTAAGAAATAAGGACACCATGAATACTAATTAGATTAATTGTTACAATAGCACATGTACACGGGAACTTTTGACCATGGCAGAAACTGTAGAATCATATCTATATTAAATGTATATCATAAACAAACGGAGCAGACCCTGGTCAGACGGCTCCTACAGGAGCCGTCTGATCTGGGTCTACTCTGTTTGCAAAACGTAGAAAGGTGTATTTATGGAGAAAAGGTTTAAATAATATGTGCATGAATATATTAAACTCACACCTAGAAACAATACAGATCCAGATCAACCGTCCCGAAAAGACAACGCTGATCAGGAACGTTATGTTGCCACATACTTTAACCATTTCCCTGTTGAATATTCATACAAGAAATAATGACATCATGAATATTTATTAGCTGTTTTAATGACATATGTACACATGATTGATGGTATTGTTATAAGCTGTAGTCAGATTTATGTAAGCGAATAGAGTGGAGCCTGATTAGACGGCACCTATATAGGAGCCGTCTGATCAGGGTCTACTCTGTTTGCAAAGGCATCTAAATTGAACATGTTCAAAAGATAAATCAACACTCATGCCATTCCCAAGGTATTAACGAGTACAAGTTATTTATAAGTTAAACCACGGCAAGCTATGGCAGTAAGTACGTTAAGGTACGATAAATTACGTTGAAGTACGTTATTTCTAAGTACGGTAAGCTACGTTATTTAAAGATCGGAAAAGTTGGCTACTAGTAGCTGGCTACTAGTAACTGGCTACTTGTAGTAAGAAAACTTGGCTACTAGTAACTGGCTACTAGTAGTAGGAAAAGTTGGTTACTAGTAGCCAGCTACTAGTAACTGGCTACTTATAATAGAAAAACTTGGCTACTAGTAACTGGCTACTAGTAGTTGGAAAGGTTGGTTACTAATAACTGGCTACTACTAGTAGGAAACAAGTAGCTGGGTAGATCTAGTCATCTCAAGCCAACTCAAATGTATTTGGAATTTCTACAAGAGGAGAGTGTCTGCTTTCTAAAGATACAGTCGTTACTTTGCTAACTTCATGTAGCTAGTCAGCTACTCATACCTTTAAAATGTCGATGTGATATTTTGAGCACAATCTGCTGAAACGAAACAAGTAGCTAGGTAGTTTTATTCAAGCAAACGCAAATGTATGTAGATTTTCGACAAGAGAAATGTGTCTTCTTTCCAAAAATACCGTAGTTACCTTAATTACTTCATGTAGTTAGTCAGCTACTCATACCTTTTGAATGTTGGTATAATATTTTCAACACTATTTATTCTGAAATGAAACAAGTAGCTGGGTAGTTATATGCAAGCAAACTAAAATATATAGAATTTCGACAAGAGGAGAATGTCTGCTGTCTAAAGATACCGTAGTTATCTTAATTACTTCATGTAGCTAGTCAGCTACTCATACCTTTTGAATGTAGGTATAATATTTTCAACACTATATTCTGAAACGAAACAAGTAGCTGGGTAGTTATATTCAAGCAAACTCAAATGTATATAGAATTTCGACAAGAGGAGAGTGTCTGCTGTCTAATGATACCGAAGTTATCATAATTACTTCATGTAGCTAGTCAGCTACTCATACCTTTTGAATGTTGGTATAATATTTTGAATACTATATTCTGAAACGAAACAAGTAGCTGGGTAGTTATATTCAAGCAAACTCAAATATATATAGAATTTCGACAAGAGGAGAGTGTCTGCTGTCTAAAGATACCGTAGTTATCTTAATTACTTCATGTAGCTAGTCAGCTACTCATACCTTTTGAATGTTGGTATAATATTTTCAACACTATATTCTGAAACGAAACAAGTAGCTGGGTAGTTATATTCAAGCAAACTCAAATGTATATAGAATTTCGACAAGAGGAGAGTGTCTGCTGTCTAAAGATACCGTAGTTATCTTAATTACTTCATGTAGCTAGTCAGCTACTCATACCTTTTGAATGTTGGTATAATATTTTCAACACTATATTCTGAAACGAAACAAGTAGCTGGGTAGTTATATTCAAGCAAACTCAAATGCAGATAGAATTTCCATAAGAGGAGAGTGTCTGCTGTCTAATGATACCGAATTTATCTTAATTACTTCATGTAGCTAGTCAGCTACTCATACCTTTTGAATGTTGGTATAATATTTTCAACACTATATTCTGAAACGAAACAAGTAGCTGGGTAGTTATATTCAAGCAAACTCGAATGTATATAGAATTTCGACAAGAGGAGAGTGTCTGCTGTCTAAAGATAGCGTAGTTATCTTAATTACTTCATGTAGCTAGTCAGCTACTCATACCTTTTGAATGTTGGTATAATATTTTCAACACTATATTCTGAAACGAAACAAGTAGCTGGGTAGTTATATTCAAGCAAACTCAAATGTATATAGAATTTCGACAAGAGGAGAGTGTCTGCTGTCTAAAGATACCGTAGTTATCTTAATTACTTCATGTAGCTAGTCAGCTACTCATACCTTTTGAATGTTGGTATAATATTTTCACACTATATTCTGAAACGAAACAAGTAGCTGGGTAGTTATATTCAAGCAAACTCAAATGTATATAGAATTTCGACAAGAGGAGAGTGTCTGCTGTCTAACGATACCGTAGTTATCTTAATTACTTCAGGTAGCTAGTCAGCTACTCATACCTTTTGAATGTTGGTATAATATTTTCAACACTATATTCTGAAACGAAACAAGTAGCTGGGTAGTTATATTCAAGCAAACTCAAATGTATATAGAATTTCGACAAGAGGAGAGTGTCTGCTGTCTAAAGATACCGTAGTTATCTTAATTACTTCATGTAGCTAGTCAGCTACTCATACCTTTTGAATGTTGGTATAATATTTTGAATACTATATTCTGAAACGAAACAAGTAGCTGGGTAGTTATATTCAAGCAAACTCAAATATATATAGAATTTCGACAAGAGGAGAGTGTCTGCTGTCTAAAGATAGCGAAGTTATCTTAATTACTTCATGTAGCTAGTCAGCTACTCATACCTTTTGAATGTTGGTATAATATTTTCAACACTATATTCTGAAACGAAACAAGTAGCTGGGTAGTTATATTCAAGCAAACTCAAATGCAGATAGAATTTCTATAAGAGGAGAGTGTCTGCTGTCTAATGATACCGAATTTATCTTAATTACTTCATGTAGCTAGTCAGCTACTCATACCTTTTGAATGTTGGTATAATATTTTCAACACTATATTCTGAAACGAAACAAGTAGCTGGGTAGTTATATTCAAGCAAACTCGAATGTATATAGAATTTCGACAAGAGGAGAGTGTCTGCTGTCTAAAGATACCGTAGTTATCTTAATTACTTCATGTAGCTAGTCAGCTACTCATACCTTTTGAATGTTGGTATAATATTTTCAACACTATATTCTGAAACGAAACAAGTAGCTGGGTAGTTAAATTCAAGCAAACTCAAATGTATATAGAATTTCGACAAGAGGAGAGTGTCTGCTGTCTAAAGATACCGTAGTTATCTTAATTACTTCATGTAGCTAGTCAGCTACTCATACCTTTTGAATGTTGGTATAATATTTTCAACACTATATTCTGAAACGAAACAAGTAGCTGGGTAGTTATATTCAAGCAAACTCAAATGCAGATAAAATTTCTATAAGAGGAGAGTGTCTGCTGTCTAATGATACCGAATTTATCTTAATTACTTCATGTAGCTAGTCAGCTACTCATACCTTTTGAATGTTGGTATAATATTTTCAACACTATATTCTGAAACGAAAACAAGTAGCTGGGTAGTTATATTCAAGCAAACTCGAATGTATATAGAATTTCGACAAGAGGAGAGTGTCTGCTGTCTAAAGATACAGTAGTTATCTTAATTAGTTCATGTAGCTAGTCAGCTACTCATACCTTTTGAATGTTGGTATAATATTTTCAACACTATATTCTGAAACGAAACAAGTAGATGGGTAGTTATATTCAAGCAAACTCAAATGCAGATAGAATTTCTATAAGAGGAGAGTGTCTGCTGTCTAAAGATACCGTAGTTATCTTAATTACTTCATGTAGCTAGTCAGCTACTCATACCTTTTGAATGTTGGTATAATATTTTCAACACTATATTCTGAAACGAAACAAGTAGCTGGGTAGTTATATTCAAGCAAACTCAAATGTATATAGAATTTATACAAGAGGAGAGTGTCTGCTGTCTAAAGATACCGTAGTTTTTATCTTAATTACTTCATGTAGCTAGTCAGTTACTCATACCTTTTGAATGTTGGTATAATATTTTCAACACTATATTCTGAAACGAAACAAGTAGCTGGGTAGTTATATTCAAGCAAACTCAAATGTAAATATAATTTCTACAAGAGGAGAGTGTCTGCTGTCTAATGATACCGACGTTATCTTAATTACTTCATGTAGCTAGTCAGCTACTCATACCTTTTGAATGTTGGTATAATATTTTCAACACTATATTCTGAAATGAAACAAGTAGCTGGGTAGTTATATTGAAGCAAACCTAAATGTATATAGAATTTCGACAAGAGGAGAGTGTCTGCTGTCTAAAGATACCGTAGTTTTCTTAATTACTTCATGTAGCTAGTCAGCTACTCATACCTTTTGAATGTTGGTATAATATTTTAAACGCTATATTCTGAAACGAAACAAGTAGCTGGGTAGTTATATTCAAGCAAACTCAAATGTATATAGAATTTCGACAAGAGGAGATTGTCTGCTGTCTAAAGATACCGTAGTTATCTTAATTACATCATGTAGCTAGTCAGCTACTCATACCTTTTGAATGTTGGTATAATATTTTCAACACTATATTCTGAAACGAAACAAGTAGCTGGGTAGTTATATTCAAGCAAACTCAAATGTATATAGAATTTCGACCAGAGGAGAGTGTCTGCTGTCTAAAGATACCGTAGTTATATTAATTACTTCATGTAGCTAGTCAGCTACTCATACCTTTTGAATGTTGGTATAATATTTTCAACACTATATTCTGAAACGAAACAAGTAGCAGGGTAGTTAAATTCAAGCAAACTCAAATGTATATAGAATTTCGACAAGAGGAGAGTGTCTGCTGTCTAAAGATACCGTAGTTATCTTAATTACTTCATGTAGCTAGTCAGCTACTCATACCTTTTGAATGTTGGTATAATATTTTCAACACTATATTCTGAAACGAAACAAGTAGATGGGTAGTTATATTCAAGCAAACTCAAATGTATATAGAATTTCGACAAGAGGAGAGTGTCTGCTGTCTAAAGATACCGTAGTTATCTTAATTACTTCATGTAGCTAGTCAGCTACTCATACCTTTTGAATGTTGGTATAATATTTTGAATACTATATTCTGAAACGAAACAAGTAGCTGGGTAGTTATATTCAAGCAAACTCAAATGTATATAGAATTTCGACAAGAGGAGAGTGTCTGCTGTCTAAAGATACCGTAGTTATCTTAATTACTTCATGTAGCTAGTCAGCTACTCATACCTTTTGAATGTTGGTATAATATTTTCAAC
>CAUYWK010000124.1:0-84845 GCA_963576725.1 Azorinus chamasolen | reverse complement strand
AGATTGTAGCATTTCTAGCTTTTGCTATAAACCAGTTGGTCATGTCATTACTGGTAATTTTGATATCATTAAGGATAAACGTCTCAGGACCCTCCTAACTAAAGGACCTAAATATAGATTACCTTCCCTTATTGATTTTGACGCTTGTCGAACTCATATTGCGGAAGCTATTCAAGAATTCTGCATCAAATGGTGTCGACGAGAACATGCTGATGTTAATGCCCTTTCGGATTGGAAGAAATGTATTTTCGATATTATTGATACACGAATAACTTTTTACAAATCAAATAACCATCTTTTACCACCTCGACCTAGAGTTACATTTCGCTACTTGAAGAAAAACATTTCTAATTTTCATTCAGATTATGTTCTTGTTCCTGCTGACAAGGCATCAAACAATGTAATCATTATTTGAAGATTGTATTATGTTGATGTTTTAAAGAAGGAGCTAATTGATTCAAAAACTTATATAACCGTTCAAACACCTGAAAAAGATATAGTCTCGGAACATGTAAAAATGTGCAATGATTTTAAGTCTGGTCCTAACATAAAACAACATAAACTTTCTACTTTGTACTGGATTCCGAAACTACATAAAAACCCTTATAAGTCGCGTTTTATTGCCAACTCTAGCTGTTGTACCACTACTAAATTATCTATACTTTTGACGTCCTGTCTTACTACGATCAAAGAACATGTTAAACGCTACTGTGATAAAATATATGAAAATTCTGGTATTAATGTTTTTTGGTCCATAAAAAATTCAAATGATGTTTTAACAAAACTTGAAAATGAACAGTATAACATTTCTTTACTGAGCTCTTATGATTTCTCTACACTCTATACTACTCTACCTCACCATCTTATAAAGGATAGACTTATTAAATTAATAGAAAAAACCTTTGCCAGAGAAAACAAAATGTTCATTGCTTGTAATGTTCAACGTTCATTCTTTTCGAATTCAGAAGTTGAACATTACACAATGTGGACTTGCCTTGATGTTTGTAGATCTCTTACCTTTCTTTTAGATAATATATTTGTGCGTTATGGAGATACCATATATCGTCAAGTTGTTGGTATACCCATGGGTACAAATTGTGCCCCTCTTGTTGCAGATTTGTTTTTGTATTGCTACGAGAGGGATTTTATGCTTAGCTTAAAACCTGATACACAGACCGATATTGTGAATGCTTTTAATAAAACTTCAAGGTATTTAGACGATATTTTGAATTTAGATAATCCTTATTTTGATACTATGGTTTCTTCAATCTACCCAAAAGAACTGTCTTTAAACAAAGCTAATCAATCTGACATTAATGCTTCATTTTTAGATTTGAATCTTTCAATTACAAATGATAAAGTTTCGTCCAAAGTATACGATAAAAGAGAAGATTTTAATTTTAAAATTGTTAATTATCCTTTTCTAGATGGTGATGTGCCACGTTCTACATCTTATGGTGTTTATATTTCTCAACTTATTAGGTTTGCCCGAGCCTGTTCTTTGCTTGAAGATTTTAACAGACGTAATTTAGTTATAACTGATAAACTTCTTAAGCAAGGTTACAGATATCACAAACTTCGGAAAACCTTTTCTAAATTTTATTATCGAAATTTACCTCTCATTAGTAAATATAATTCCAATCTACGGACGTTACTGCGACAAGGCATTTCTCAACCAGAATTTTATGGGGATGTTATCTACAAACTTAGGAAAATTCGGGGTCATATCCATTTTCATGATTTGTTTATAAAACGCATTAAAAAATTTAAAAAGAAAGGTTATGATCCTATTATATTGCAACACACTGCATGTTTGGTTATCGATCCTTTTACAGTCGGTAGCTACGCTTCCCTCTTTGCTTGCGCGATGACAGGCCGAGGGTAGTACTCTATGATGGTATACTCTTAAACTTGGATACAGGAGGAGCTTACCAGACTCATGTATTATTTTTTCCCTGTCGTGCCCTTAACGGCTTACCTGCAGGTGCTCTGACTTCAGCAAAGCCATTGAGTACATATTTGACGGATTGTCACAGTTATTATGCTATGTTTTACATGTTGTCCTGTGTTCACCGTCGTCTATGTTGTGGGTAAGTCCAGCGGGGATACCTTTATTTACAATATTTGTAAAGCTAGGGTGACTTTGAGAGAAGTGTGAGGTTAGGACGTCCGTAAACCGGTTTAAACCCCCAGTGGTGTTTTTGCTGCTGACCGTGCCAAGGCGGTACTCTCTTTGTCACCCTTCCTTTTGTTTGCCTTGCGTCTTTGTGCTTGTGGTTTGTTCATGTTGTGGAACGTTTGTCCCTGTTTCTTGTGTGTCTTTTGGTGTTTTCTGTGTTCATTTCGTATGTGTGTGTGCGTATGCGTTTGGGTGTGTGGTTGTGTGTGTGTGTGTGTCATGCTGTCTATCGGTGTTTTGGTGGTGGTTGCGTCTTGCATGTGGCTTTGCCTGCTTGACTTTACTACTTTACCATTAACACAATTTTTAAGCAACAAAATCTGAAGCTGAGTTTATTTTGAGGTTCATTCAGTTTGTCTTTACCCAGTTATGGCCATTGCACTTTACAAAAATCTGCAAATATGAGGACTAGCTGTAACATAGTAGCTCACCAGAACACAAAGTGCTCAGGGTGAGCTTTTGTGATCGCCTGATGTCCGTCGTCCGTCGGCGTGCGTCGTGCGTCGTTCGTCGTCAACAATTTGAACCTTTAGAATTCTTCTCCTCTGAATCTACAGGGGTCTCAGCTGCTTTCATGTTTGGCACATAGCATCATCTGTAGGTCCTCTACAAAACTTATATAAATTATGTCCCTGGGGTCAAAATTGGCACCGCCCCAGGGGAGCATTGTTTTTTATAGAAACATATAGTGAAAACTTCAAAATCATCTCTCCTGAAACTGGCAGGTTCTCGGCTTTCATATTTGGCACATAGCATTATGTTCAGGTCCTCTACAAAAGTTATATAAATTATGCTCCTGTGGTCAAAATAGGCTACATCCCAGGGGTGGCCAGTTTTCTAGCAAACTTGAAGCTGACTGCACTTTTAAGCATCTTATCTTTGCTCGGAAAGAGGTCATCAGGTCAAGCAGTAGAGAGAGATGACCAGTGGCTATTTTCAGTTCACCTGTATTGCTGGTGTGTAGATTCTGTCTTAACCCTTTGCCTGTTCTGTGTTTATTATTAATTTGAATGCCTAGTGCATATTCATGAACAAAATAGTTAAAATGAAGTATGGAAGGTGGAACATTGTCGCCATTTGTTTCCAAATTTCACAACATACTGAATATTTATTGACAAAATAGTTATAATGAAATATAGTAGGTGGAACAAAATTTGTAGCCATTTTAGAAACTAAAGGAACAGATCTATCAAATTATATTAACAAACAGAGCAGACCCTGATCAGATGACTCCTATAGTAGGCATCTGATCTGGGTCTACTCTGCTTTCAAATGTGTGAAAACACTTTTATATGAGGGAAGGGTTAATTAATAATAGTGATTGGCATTATCGCACTATTATACCCTGCCCTGCAGTTCAGAAGAAGGGTAAATCATGTAAAGACTCCAGAATGCCAAATTAAAGATTTTAAATAAATTATGAAATAATTTTTAATATGAAATTACTTGAACATATTAAGTTAAACTTATTAATATGAAATTATTATGTAATAATTTATAATAATATTCAAATGCAAAAAATCAGTTTGGAATGCTAGGGTACACATACCTAATCAGAGGAACAGTTGATCGTCTTTAGTCAGAACTGTGTATGGCCTTGTTTAAATTATGCCCCTGGGATTAAATTTGGCCCCGTCCCAGGGGTGGTCAGCTTTCAATAGAAACATGTAGTAAAAACATTGAAAATCTCTGAAACTGGAAGGTTCATAACCTTCATATTTGACACATAGTTTCATGTTCAGGTCCTCTACAAATGTTATATAAATTATGCCCCTGTGGTCAAAAATGGCCCCGCCCTAGGAGTAGCCAGCTTTCAATAGAAACATATAGTGAAAACTTCGAAAATCTTCTCTAAAACTGGAAGGTTCTCAGCTTTCAATATTGGCACATACGAGGGGTGTTCCAAAAATAATGTCATCTGTGCTTTATTTCGCGGAAATCGTGCAATTCATGCACAAAACCACCTCGTGTCGATTGAGTGATCACTGGCTCGTGACACAGGTAAATATCTCGTCCACACGTTCATTTGCCTCGGTACAGTGTATCTCGTTTCATAGCCTATTCGTTAGACTATACACAAAATGACAGGAAAACGAGCTGAAAATGTTCTTGAAATTAGGGCCTATATAAAAGGTAGGTCATTACTCGGCATAAAGGCTGTAGATATTCACCGCGAGGTGTGTGACATTTATGGGGAGGGCCAAATGTCCCACAGGACTGTTTGTAGGTGGGTAGCTAAATTTAGTGCTGGGCAGCAGCAACTGAAAGATGCTGCTCGCCCAGGTCGTCCTGCAACAACTACGACCAAAGGTAACATAGAAAAAATCCGAAATATCCTCAAAACTGATGCTCGATTCACCGTAAGACAATTGGCTCGAATGACAAACTTGTCGTTAGCAAGAGTTCATGCAATTTTGAAGAAACACCTAAAAGTTAGAAAGATAAATGCAAGATGGATACCCCATTTGTTAACGGATGAGCAAAAGAAGACGCGTGTAACAATGGCAAAATAACTTCTCACAATGTACCCAAAATATAGTAAAAAGGCTTTTGATAATATAGTCACTGGTGATGAGACCTGGGTGTATTATTTTGAACCAAAGCGGAAGGTTTCCAACCGAATATGGGCCACTAAAAATGCCAGACGCCCAAGTATTGCCAAACGAATACGAACGGTAAAGGTTTAGTATGCTATTTTTTTCACTAATAAGGGTCCAGCTATTCAAATCCCGGTGCCAAAAGGCAGAACGGTCACAGGCAAGTTCTATAAAAACGTTGTTCTGAGAAAATTGAAGAACTACTACAAAAGTAACCGCCCCAAAACAGGACTTAAGTATGTCCGACTTTTGCATGATAATGCACCCGCTCACAAGGCACGTATTGTGACTGACTTTTTGGAGTCAGAGAAGGTTACCGTCCTTCCGCACCCTCCGTATTCGCCAGACTTGGCCCCCTGCGACTATTTTCTCTTTCCAAAACTTAAATATCATTTATCTGGAAGGAGATACAATTCGAGAAATGCCCTTGGATCTGCTGTTTATCAGTGTCTGATGGGTGTCCCCATTGAAGAGTATGAAAAATGCTTCCAAAAATGGATTGACCGGCTAAAAAGGTGTATTCTGGCTGGCGGGGAGTATTTTGAAGGGCAGAGCAAATTAAAATGAACAAAAGCACTTCCGCTATATGAGCACCGATGCAAGTGACATTATTTTTGGAACACCCCTCGTAGCATCATGTTTTGGTCCTCTACAAGTGTTATATGAATTTTGCCCTTTGGGTCAAAATTGGCCCCGTCCCAGGGCCGGCTAGTTTTATATAGAAACATATAGTGAAAACTTTGAAAATCGTCTCCTCTGATTGTCTGGTGAGCGCTTCAGGGCCATTCTGGCCCTCTTGTTACTACAAAACAGTCGCTTACAGCATTGAAAGTATTTTGCAAATAGGGCAGGGGAAAATTCCGGTGCCTGTCCCAACCTACTATACGCGGCCAAGTGCCGGGTTCTCTTAAAACAGGAGCTAATCGAGACATATTTTTTTCGGCATTTTTCATGGCCGAAATTTTCCTTCAATAAATATTATCATGACAGATCTTTAAAAATCTCTTCTCCTCTGAATCTACAAGGTTCTCAGCTTTCATCTTTGGCACATAGCATCATCTTTTGGTCCTCTACTGAAGTTATATAAATTATGCCCCTTGGGTCAAAATTGGCCCTGCCCCAGGGGTGGCCAGTTTTCTATAGAAGCATATAGTAAAACTTTGAAGATCTTCTCCTCTGAAACTGGAAGGCTCTCAGCTTTCATATTTGGCATACAGCATCATGTTCATGTCCTCTACAAAAGTTATATAAATTATGCCCCTTGGCTCAAAATTGGCCCCGCCCCAGTGGTGGCCAGTTTTCAATAGAAACATATAATGAAAACCTTGAAAATCTTCTCCTCTGAAACGGGAAGGTTCTCAGCTTTCATATTTGGCACATAGCATCATCTTCAGGTCCTCTACAAAAATTATATAAATTATGCCCCAAGGGTCAAAATTGGCCCTGCCCCAGGGATGGCCAATTTTCAATAGAAACATATAGTGGAAACTTTGAAAATGTTCTGTTCTGAATATGGAAGGTTCACATCTTTCATATTTGGCACATAGCATCATGTCCAGGTCCTCTACACAAGTTATATAAATTATGCCCCTGGGGTCAAAATTGGCCCCGCCCCAGGGGTTGCCAGTTTGTAATAGAAACATATAGTGATAATTTCTCCTCTGATTGTCTGGTGAGCGATATCAGGGCCATCATGATAGATGATAGAAACATATAATGAAAACCTTGAAAATCTTCTCCTCTGAAACGGGAAGGTTCTCAGCTTTCATATTTGGCACATAGCATCATCTTCAGGTCCTCTACAAAAATTATATAAATTATGCCCCAAGGGTCAAAATTGGCCCTGCCCCAGGGATGGCCAATTTTCAATAGAAACATATAGTGGAAACTTTGAAAATGTTCTGTTCTTAATATGGAAGGTTCACATCTTTCATATTTGGCACATAGCATCATGTCCAGGTCCTCTACACAAGTTATATAAATTATGCCCCTGGGGTCAAAATTGGCCCCGCCCCAGGGGTTGCCAGTTTGTAATAGAAACATATAGTGATAATTTCTCCTCTGATTGTCTGGTGAGCGATATCAGGGCCATCATGACCCTCTTGTTTAATTAATAAGATATTCACTTCATTTATTTTAAAAAATAGTATCACCTTAATATGGAAATCAAGATCTGAAGCACAGATTAGAAAATGTCAACACTTATAAGGCATGTTGAATCTGAGAAAGTTTGCAAGTGGGCGTATTATGTACCATATGCGGTACTCTTGTTATTAATATTCATGATTTGGGGATAATATTTATTAGCTTAATATATTGATATCTCTGTTTCAGCCTGTATCAAGATCCAGACATATTTAAAAAATAATAGATAAGAACAGCTAATTTAAGTGTATGCTTTTTTACATATCATTAATATTCATTTAATATGACATTTATATTTATGAACAAGTCACTTATGTATACAAAGTAATGGCCCTCTGCTCTTGTCTTTTTTGGTACAATATATCTGTTATTTTACGTAAAATAAATCACAGAAAATATAGTATACCCAAAAAAATACTAAATACAATGCTCATGTAAAGTTGCTAATTCATTTACGCACATTATATGCAAATTAACTTAAATATACATACTTTATAGAAATATTACATGAACCAAAGATGGTTTATTTTCTGTGCATTATCATATCAAAACATTTAAACCCGAATTCAATAACTTTTGTATATTAATAGACCTCTCAGACTCGTTTTACTACAGAACGGACTTTTACTTCCTCATTAATATTCATAGGAATACATTTATGAATATTAATAGAATTACATATCATATTCAAGTTATATGTCCCTGCTTTACTTTGGTTCTTGTTTTGTCCTTCTATTGCTTCTAAAAGCAAATTTATGACGCATTTTCTTAACCAAGGTAGTTCCGAAATTTACCTCAGGTTACCATGGAAACCGTTAAATAAAACATATTATTTTGGGGGAATACTCAAACTGTGTTCTGAGGACTCCAGCAAACAATTTAAATCTGAATCCAATAATTTTTGTGCATTAATTGGCCTCTCGGACTAAACAACAGACTCCTTTTTCTAAAAACAACGCATTTCATTACTTCCTCATTAATATTCATAAGTATACATTATGAATATTATTTAAATTATTAATCATATTCAAGCTAGATGTCTCTGCTTTACTTTGGTTCTTGTTTTGTCCTTCTATTGCCAATGTCTGTTTGGTCAAAACAATGGCTTGTCAAATTAATTCCTAACAAAACAGAAGCTATACTTTTCTCTCTTAAAAGGATGTTATTATTCCCAGACTGATTTTTGAGAACACCAACATAAATTTTGTGGACTGAGACTGACATAAACATTTAGGGTTACACTTAATCATAATGGCCAGTGATCAGTCCACATTGAAAAAATATGAGTACTGCTTCTAAACCTCTAAACATCATGAGAATATTAAAACTTTCCCTCTCAAGAGCCGCATTAAACCAACTACAGTGAAGCTCACTTATAGCGAACTCGGATATAACGAAAGACCGGATAATACAAAAGAAAACAAATTCCCCGATATTTTCCTTCTTTGTTTCTATTCACATCTGCCTGCTTAATACAACATCGGTTATAACGAAAATTCGGCTAAGACAAAGTTATTTCCTTGTCCCGAGAACGAAATTTCTATGAAAAATAGTTCGGTTATTACAAACTCAACTGAATGTCGCAGTTTGAAAAGTTTTCACACCTACCGCGATAAAGAACCGTTCAGCAAACACATCCACCGACTATCGCCTCGGGCGTCAAACAACTTAATGAACGTAATTGACCACACTACATGTACATGTACATATGTCCCAATCTTTGTTAATGGTCAACCTTCCTGTCGAGGACACACTATTGCATCATTCCCACAAACAATGAAAACGGCGAATAAAATATACACTGTGGACATCGTGCGAGGCATAAACATGCTACTGAGTCCGAATGCAAAAGGGACGAATCTAATGGAAGAATGGTATCCCGCTTTTTTAACGATTTCGATAACGTGATTGAAACCAGTTGCAATCGTAATCGACTAGTAACCGTGCATCTGATTGGATGAATGTTCTCATTTCCTACCGTATATTTTGATTTCGGCCAATAGAAACGTTTGTCAGAATATATGTTGCAACTTCATACTTTGCATAGAAGCAGCCGCAGATAACTATTCTAAGATATTTTTCGGACAATCGGCACTGAAATAGGCAAAATCCGATGGTAAGACCAATACACCATGCCGCGATACATAGATAAGCACATATTATAGATTTATGAAAAATGATTGAAGGTACATGAATCACCACGACACCAGGAATAAAAACATAAATGTGACAAATAATTGAAGTGTGCACTTACATGCATAAAAGACATTCTGTTCACTAGAATAACTATAGAGTCGGTCTAGTTTTGCACTGAGCCATTGATATAGGGAAGCAAATGGTCAACTCATTTCACCAATATTGTTATTTATAACTGGTGTGAAATTGCTTTTCCTTTACATTTTATAAGAGCCATGCTATGAAATTACCAAACACATGACAAACCCAGCTGTATGCATATCGACTAGTCAGTAGCTACATTATAATGTGGCTTCTGGTCAGGATCAGAATTAGAATAACCTTGGTATACTATAAAGAAATTCGCTATATCCAAACATTTATAACGAAACTTCGTCTTATCGATATAACAAAGTTTGGATATAGCGAAATAAATATTAAGGTCCCCAGGATTTCGTTATAAGTGAGCTTCACTGTATTTTTATCATATATTAGACCAATATTAAAATATTCTGCTATATATAGTTTGGGATTACTGTACTCGAAACAGACCCCGGGTCTTTGAAAAAATACAGAATGAAGCTGCCCGAATAGTTATCAGTCTAACAAGATATGTTTCTCTAGCTATTCTCTATAGAGCATACGGATGGGAATCTCTACATAAAAGAAGGGAAATACAA
Source organism: Azorinus chamasolen (assembly GCA_963576725.1). Taxonomy (NCBI): domain Eukaryota; kingdom Metazoa; phylum Mollusca; class Bivalvia; order Cardiida; family Solecurtidae; genus Azorinus; species Azorinus chamasolen. Next base: position 75,069 of record CAUYWK010000124.1, on the reverse strand, counting down.
AAATACTGCTTCATGTTCAAAGCTTTTACAGAATCAGTACCATCTTATGTAAGTGATTTAATTCCACTACAAATAAGAACTCTTACACATTATGAACTCCGAGACAGGAACGATCTTGAATCTGTCCAAACCAAAACCTCAATATTTAATAGATCATGTATTCCATCCTCAGTAAAAATGTGGAACAATTTAGATACAGATATAAGACAAAGCACATCAATATCTAGGCTTAAAAACTCATTAAATGAAAAATTAGTAAAGTCAAGCAGGCAAAGCCACATACAAGACGCAACCACCACCAAAACATCGAAAGAGAGCATGTCACACACACACACGCACGTACACACACGTACGCACGCACGCATGCACACACAACTAAACACACCCACATACACGAGATGAACACAGAAAACATTAACAAACACACAGGTTCTAGAAATAAAAATTCCATAAACGAACAAAATCACAAAGACACAAGACAAACAAAAGTAAGGGTGACATAGAGAGTACCCCCTTGGCACGGTCAGTAGCAAAATCAACACTGAACACAAAACAATGTTTGATCCATATTGCTCAAGTCAAGATAGCACAGAGAATGCATCTCATTATTTCTTTAATCGCAGCCTTCAATGATACTTCTTGATATTTGGACAATATTTTCAGCTTAGATCACCCTTTATTTGTTTGGACTCCTACAATTTACCCAAACGAGATCAAATTGAACTAGATCTTATTTTTAAGAACAAGGGGACAGAATGGCCCTGATATCGCTCACCAGACAATCAGAAGAGAAGATTTTCAAAGTTTTCACTATATGTTTCTGTAGAAGACTAGCCGGCCCTGGGTCAGGGCCAATTCTGATCCAAGGAGCATAATTTATATAACTTTTGTGAGGACCTGAACATGATGCTATGTGCCAACTATGAAAGCTGAGAAACTTCCAGTTTCAGAGGAGAAGATTTTCAAAGTTTTTTCTATATGTTTCTATTGAAAACTGGCTACCCCTGGGGGCTATTATAGCAATAAACAGTTCTAGAAGGTTTGGTCTGGTTGTCAACCCCTTTACAGTTGGCAGTCACGATGCCCTGTAGACACGTAAAAAGAAAACTATACGAGATATGAAAAAATATTCCAAATCCTGTTAAGAAAGGGGACAACGCAACGAGAAATGAAATATGTTTTTATGGCAACGTAAATTGAAAAATATTTCGAATTCCATGGACCTGTTCCTATCGTATAATGTGTTTATTCAATACAAATTGAAAAAATTGTTTACATAAAATAAAGAAATATACTTGAGTACAATACTAACAGAAACTACATTATATATATTGTTATTTAATATGGAAAAATAGTCAAACAGGGAGAGCCACACACGGAATGACACCGCATCAAACACCATCTAACGAGAAACGGTAAAGCCACAAGACAAAACATAACAGGACGCATATCAAGACGAAACACATTAAACATTAAGCATATTAAAAAACAAAATTGACCGTAGGCTGAAAGCAGGTAAACATTATAATTTATATTAGTAATAATGAACTAGAACCGACTTTCAGACACTTCTATGTCACGATGCACATGCGATTTGCACCAGCACGAGAAACTAGATATAGACCGCCTAGCTGTAGATGACTTTGTTTTAGACACAGGATTTAAAGAGAAGTCCCTACAATGATCGCATATTTTCAATAATATAATAAAATTTGGTATTTGTTATGCTCTATCATTATTATGAAGGTTCCCATTTGAACTTATATCGAAAAAAAACCTGTGATACAAATAAACCGATTTCATCAATACTGATAATTTTTGTTCTACAACACAATATTATCGGCATTTTCCGTTAAAGTCGTCCGCGTTTTGTCGATGATCACCCGATCCCTCCATTATTTACGTAATAGCTTTCTCCGAAGTGGTCGGGGAATCGCGAATAGGGCGAACAGTTACGAAACTAAAACCCAGCCGGAATACAACTGAAACTTCGGGTAGTAAAACCGGGATCGGCGATATAAAACACATGGATGTTTTGTCATTATAAACGGTATTTAGATGGGGCTTTTTGCAATATACTGCTTTTCAGCATATAAATAAATGAGTTTTGTATATTTTAAGTGTTTATGAAACGCGTCAAATATAGGGACATCCCCTTTAATTTCCTTCTTTTGTAGTTTCGTTTTTAAGACACCTGAGTATACTAAGTTTAAAGTCTGTTACCGATGTACGATGTCCGTCCGCCCGTCCATTCGTCTGTCAGTCTGTCCGTGCTTTAAACGAATTATTCCTGCCAAATACCCTTTCAATTGGACTGTTAATGTTAGAGATCGTTTAAAACATTTTCAATATAGACACATATGGACATTTAGCCCTGTCCTTGTTGGCCAAGTTTTTTGCATATTAACTTAATTTTATGATCGGTCTTCAGCAAAGCTTGACTTTACTACTGTTGGTCACCAGAGGACTATTTCTACCAAATGCTACTCAGATTCGACCACCGATTTTTGAGCAGATATTTTCCTCTATACGCATAAAGGGCATTTTAGCCCCTATCCTGCTGACCTTATTTTTGGTGTAGGCAGGGTTTTAGCAATGTTGATAAAAAGGTTTCCATTTAAGCGACTATTCCTACCTAATTCCATTCAAACTGGAACACCAGTTTCGACGAGGTTGTTAAAGGTTTTCAATAATGTTAAATAAGAAAATCCAGCCCAGTCCCCTCACACTCATATTTGAGCTATCAATATGAGTTAAGCAATTTAGGTAGAAGGTCACAAGAAGAATATTCCTTTCAAATATCGTTAGTTCTGGCCACTGGTTTTAGAAATAAAATATACTTAAATATTTGTTATGGTTTCCATGACAAACAAAATAATTTAGCAGTTTTGTCAGATCATGATTCTAATATCATTTATGAACAGTTTGGTTCCATTCTGCCTTATTAATTTGCAGGAGATGCCGATTGAAGCAGGGGCGGACTATATCCGGAAACTACGAGAGAAGTGTAGCCAGGTAGAGATTGTAGTGAAACAGTTGATAGGTTTAGATTGTGTAACTTGATAGCGCAGTCGGTAGAGTGTCGGCAAGGCCAAAGCCAACTTACACGGTTCGAGTCTCAGTCGAATCACAACTTTTTCACCATGTTACTGACGTGAATAGGTTAAATCCAGGCTTTAAAATAGATTCATCTACAGCTAGGCAGTCTATACCTAGTTTCCTGCGCTAGTGTAAATCGCATGTGCATCGTGACATAGAAGTGTCTGAACTATAAGTCGAATTTAGTTCATTATTACTAATAAAACTATAATGTAAAAATAATAATACACATAATGTAGTTTCTGTAAGTATTGTATTCAATCTATATGCTGCTCCTTATTTATTTTATATTATTTTTTATTCAATTTGTATGACTAGAACACAATATACGATAGGCACAGGGTCCACGGAATGTGATGCCGTTATGATGCCCCCTTTCTTAACGGGATTTGAAATATTTTTTCATTTCTCGTAATTTTTCATTTCACGTATCTACACTGCCCCCTTTGCATGTACGTCGACAAGAAAGGTTAAGTACTCTGTGAAGGCGTTTTTGTCGTACCCTTTATTACTTTTCTACAGTTCAATCATTGAGTACACTAGCGATAGGTGGATACAGTTATTTAACTTAAATATATTTTTGTTTTACATGCACTTTACCTCTGTAATTGCTATCGCGGTTGTTGTATATTAGTCGGAGAGAGGATACGTATTTTTACACTGTTTGTCTTTTAGGGTGGGGATGGAATAGGTGTGAGGTTAGGCGCCCCTAAACCGGTTAAACACCCCAGTGACATTTTCACTTACCGTTCCAAGGCGGTACTTCCATTTCCCTCTAGTGTTTGTTTGTTATGTCTTTGTGCGTCTCTTTGTGTATTTTATATGGTCTCGGGTCAAAACAGCCCACTTCCAAAACGGCCCCGAGTTTAAACGGCCCACTACCAAAACGGCCCGGGTCAAAACGGCCAACTTTTATATTATTATGACAATGTTTCACTTAAGTATTGTAATTAAGTATTATTTAACATTTTCCCCGATGAATATTGATGTAGCAAATAATAACGTTATGAATATTAACAAGATTGTTTTTTATAATGGCATATGAACACATGAAATTTTGGCTCAGACAGAAGCTGTACATAGAATCAGATCTATACAACACCATAAGCAAACAGAGCAAACTGATCAGACGGCTCCTATAGAAGCCGTCTGATCTGGGTCTAATTTGTTTGCAGATGCGTCAAAATGCGCTTATATAAGGGAAAGGGTTAATAAAATGAAGAATTAGCGTTAGATTACCAGTTTCAGGGGAAATCAAAACCTTTTGCCTGATGATCGGTACCTTTAATCTTCTCCATTTAAGGAATTTATTCAGTGATGCGTGCGCGCAACAAATTTACACCTTTATAAATCCTTCATTGCAAGGCACAATCAAAGTGTTTCATACATAACCTGGATAATTACTTAACAGGTGATTGTACGTGCAAGCATTTCAATTGATCGTTTATTTAATAGTTTGCCATTATAATTATATTTTATTTAAAAATTTAGTAAATCAGGCAAACTATGAACACATATTATAATTCTGAATTAATTATGAAAATCGATTGTTTGTTATATACTTTATTAATATTGAATAGAAATAATGACAATATATGGCTATTGTTATAAGAGATTTATATTTAAGTGAAGGATTTCTACAACTATACCAATCGTAATAATTAGTGTAAATATTATAAATATATAACATAATGATCATAATATACAATATTAGATCTATAACATAATAAGCATGGACCGGTTTGGTCTAAAAAATGGGCTGTTTTGACCCGAGCCGTTTTGGTAGTGGGCCGTTTTGACCCGGATTCATTTTATATACATGTACATTTGCTGTTTTTCGTCGTGGTTGTTGTGTTTTGTATGCGGTATTTCGGGTATGACTCATACATGCACATTTATACTGCTCAACGAATACAACTATTTCATGAAACAAGGGCACTACATTCATTAAATATTGATCTACTGTTATTTGGTGATAAGACCCTGTCTTATGAGCAAATTTGTGTTTTATTTGAAGCAGTTCAAAATTATATACTGAGGTCGAAATTGCTAAATAATATATATATATTTCAATAGTGAAAAGATCTAAGTTACTGGCTACTTACCAATTCCCTCAATCGATGCCTTTGACTACCCTGTATAACTCACCTTTTGAATTATAGCCGATGAAGGAAAGGGCTTTCTCAATTTCTCACAAGTTCTCTATCTTTCCCACACTCACTCTCTCTCACTCTTATTATTTGAATATATATGTGTTATGTTTAAAGGGGATGTCCCTACATTTGACGCGTTTCATAAATACTTAAAATATACAAAACTCATTTGTTTATATGCTGAACATTAGTATATCGCAAAAAGACCTATCCAATTACCGTTTATAATGACAAAACATCCATGTGTTTGATATCGCCGGTCCCGGTTTTACTCCCCGATGTTTCAGTTTTATTCGGGTTGGGTTTTAGTTTCGTAACTGTTCGCCATGTTCGCGATTCTCCGATCACTTCCGAGAAAGGTATTACGTAAACAATTGAAGGATCGGGTGATCATCGGCAAAACGCGGAAGAATTTAACGGAAAAGGCCGATAATATTGTGTTGTAGAACAAAACTTATCAGTATTGATGAAATCGGTTTATTTGTATCACAGGGGCATTTTTCGATATAAGTTCGATGATAGAGCATAACAAATACGAAGTTTTATGATATTATTGAAAATATGCGATCATTGTAGGGACTTCCTCTTTAACGTGACAGTCATTTTACTATGTTTTTTATTATTCCATTCATTTTAGGGGAAGGGCTTTATCTAAGTTGGAATAACGTGTTGCCCAACCCCATTTGTCTGTATTATGAAATAAAATATGTTTAATCCAGACCAAAACCAAGCACCAAAACTTTACAATCAAGTAGTTTAGATATAACCGTCATTTGTAATGGGAGGTTAAATTGATTAAGACTTAAAATCAATATTGTTTTCTTCCTCTTGCAGGAATTGCTCTACATTCAATGTGTTTCCTCATACCTTTACACCGTACTTTGCACTTCATGGTGGCTTCCGTACTCACCGACATATTGTGTGACTATTTTAATTTCCCTTTTAAGATTTGTGCCGTTTGCGTTTTCTCTAGTGCGACTTTACCTTATTTGTGTTTCTTCTTACTTTTTACCCATTCAATGTTTCACTATTCAATGTTTCATTCATATTCTTAGTCTTCTTTATTTTTGTCATAACCTCTGGTATGTTTTCTATTATTTTACACCACTTTTCGTTACATACGTATGTCGCTTTTTACAGAAGGGTGCTACAATTACTACACAAAATATGAATAGTCTCCCTAAACTCAAAATTAATAACTTAAACTTACACTCTGTGTCTTCCGTTCAGATTCCTCATAACCTGGCTAATTTCCAATCACTACAGCCGTCAGTTTGTATTAAACCTCTAAAATTGTCTTCTGCTTCATCTTTTCATGTTCCCTCTTCGGCTATTAGTAACATTTTTCATAATTGACCTAAAATCGTTTTGTCTCCTTTAAAGCAATCTATCATTCGTTATAGTAAAGTCCATCTAAATTCACATTATTTGAACAAAAGACATAGGGTGTATCCAATAATTACTAAGTGCAATAGTAAGAGGTGTATGTGTTGCAATTTCATTTCTACTAGATCAACAATTAAATCTCTTGTTAATGGTAGAGTGTTTAGTGTGAAGATTAATTCTGATTTAGACTGAAACTCATCTAATATTATATATGTTCTTACATGAAATGCGCCACGTTGTGGCATTCAATATGTAGGTCAGACAGGACGTTCTTTAAAAACTAGGTTTCGTGAACACAGTTACCATTGCCGGATCAAAAAAGTACGCAATTTTCTTTACCAGCATTTTCGTCATACAGGACATTCTTTCAAATATGTTTCGGTTCAACCAGTAGAACAAATTTATTATGATTCTAAAACTACTGGTAGTTTAAAATCTAAAGCTCGTTTCATCACAGAGCTAGACTGGATAAAGAAATTACAAACACCTTTTCCTTTAGGCCTTAATGATAACATTTTCCAAAGCGGCAATATTTCTAAAGATCCAAGTATCGACATTTTCTCTATATTTTCTATTCGAAAACGTAAAAGTAGATCACATGGCAGACGTAGAAATGGTAATATTAAGCGTAAATTACGTCGTAATATGTCTATTCATGATTTACATACTATTCTAAAACAAACTGGTAAACATTCTATGTTATCTTGTTTATCGTCTTTACCCTTTTCCTGTCTTAAGTCAATAGACGAAGAGGCTGATAAAATCTATATGCGTACAGATCCGTTAATTAATACTGCCTCACTTATACAAAGTTACACACAGCATGTTCTTCGTCCACGTATTGATAAAGAATCTGAACATAAAAGACATTTTCTGAAACTTCAGTTCCTTAATAAAGGTATCGATTTTATTGATATTCAAAGTATATTTCGTGATAAGAATGTAATCGATGCTATTCCCAAATGTTTCATCAACTCTGAATCACCTATCATCTGTTATAAATATAATAAACCTATTAGAAATGTTATTTTGAACTACAATAAAATTGTCTCTGACTTAAATATTGATGTTAATACCCCTATTTCTTGAGATTGTAGCATTTCTAGCTTTTGCTATAAACCAGTTGGTCATGTCATTACTGGTAATTTTGATATCATTAAGGATAAACGTCTCAGGACCCTCCTAACTAAAGGACCTAAATATAGATTACCTTCCCTTATTGATTTTGACGCTTGTCGAACTCATATTGCGGAAGCTATTCAAGAATTCTGCATCAAATGGTGTCGACGAGAACATGCTGATGTTGATGCCCTTTCGGATTGGAAGAAATGTATTTTCGATATTATTGATACACGAATAACTTTTTACAAATCAAATAACCATCTTTTACCACCTCGACCTAGAGTTACATTTCGCTACTTGAAGAAAAACATTTCTAATTTTCATTCAGATTATGTTCTTGTTCCTGCTGACAAGGCATCAAACAATGTAATCATTATTTGAAGATTGTATTATGTTGATGTTTTAAAGAAGGAGCTAACTGATTCAAAAACTTATATAACAGTTCAAACACCTGAAAAAGATATAGTCTCGGAACATGTAAAAATGTGCAATGATTTTAAGTCTGGTCCTAACATAAAACAACATAAACTTTCTACTTTGTACTGGATTCCGAAACTACATAAAAACCCTTATAAGTCGCGTTTTATTGCCAACTCTAGCTGTTGTACCACTACTAAATTATCTATACTTTTAACGTCCTGTCTTACTACGATCAAAGAACATGTTAAACGCTACTGTGATAAAATATATGAAAATTCTGGTATTAATGTTTTTTGGTCCATAAAAAATTCAAATGATGTTTTAACAAAACTTGAAAATGAACAGTATAACATTTCTTTACTGAGCTCTTATGATTTCTCTACACTCTATACTACTCTACCTCACCATCTTATAAAGGATAGACTTATTAAATTAATAGAAAAAACCTTTGCTAGAGAAAACAAAATGTTCATTGCTTGTAATGTTCAACGTTCATTCTTTTCGAATTCAGAAGTTGAACATTACACAATGTGGACTTGCCTTGATGTTTGTAGATCTCTTACCTTTCTTTTAGATAATATATTTGTGCGTTATGGAGATACCATATATCGTCAAGTTGTTGGTATACCCATGGGTACAAATTGTGCCCCTCTTGTTGCAGATTTGTTTTTGTATTGCTACGAGAGGGATTTTATGCTTAGCTTAAAACCTGATACACAGACCGATATTGTTAATGCTTTTAATAAAACTTAATAAACCCCCGGTGACTTTTGTCACTGACCGTTCCAAGGCGGTACTTCCATCTTCCTCCTATTGTATGTTTGTTTTGTCTTTGTGCGTCTCTTGTTGTTTTTTCTACCCATGTATATTTGCTGTTTCCTTGTGTTGCTGTTCGGGCGAGTGTTTGTTCTGTATGTGGTATTTCCTGCATGACTCATTTTTGTACTTTCAAGGTATTTAGACGATATTTTGAATTTAGATAATCCTTATTTTGATACTATGGTTTCTTCAATCTACCCAAAAGAACTGTCTTTAAACAAAGCTAATCAATCTGACATTAATGCTTCATTTCTAGATTTGAATCTTTCAATTACAAATGATAAAGTTTCGTCCAAAGTATACGATAAAAGAGAAGATTTTAATTTTAAAATTGTTAATTATCCTTTTCTAGATGGGGATGTGCCACGTTCTACATCTTATGGTGTTTATATTTCTCAACTTATTAGGTTTGCCCGAGCCTGTTCTTTGCTTGAAGATTTTAACAGACGTAATTTAGTTATAACTGATAAACTTCTTAAGCAAGGTTACAGATATCACAAACTTCGGAAAACCTTTTCTAAATTTTATTATCGAAATTTACCTCTCATTAGTAAATATAATTGCAATCTACGGACGTTACTGCGACAAGGCATTTCTCAACCAGAATTTTATGGGGATGTTATCTACAAACTTAGGAAAATTCGGGGTCATACCCATTTTCATGATTTGTTTATAAAACGCATTAAAAAATTTAAAAAGAAAGGTTATGATCCTATTATATTGCAACACACTGCATGTTTGGTTATCGACCCTTTTACAGTCGGTAGCTACGCTTCCCTCTTTGCTTGCGCGATGACAGGCCGAGGGTAGTACTCTATGATGGTATACTCTTAAACTTGGATACAGGAGGAGCTTACCAGACTCATGTATTATTTTTTCCCTGTCGTGCCCTTAACGGCTTACCTGCAGGTGCTCTGACGTCAGCAAAGTCATTGAGTACATATTTGACGGATTGTCACAGTTATTATGCTATGTTTTACATGTTGTCCTGTGTTCACCGTCGTCTATGTTGTGGGTAAGTCCAGCGGGGATACCTTTATTTACAATATTTGTAAAGCTAGGGTGACTTTGAGAGAAGTGTGAGGTTAGGACGTCCGTAAACCGGTTTAAACCCCCAGTGGTGTTTTTGCTGCTGACCGTGCCAAGGCGGTACTCTCTTTGTCACCCTTCCTTTTGTTTGCATTGCGTCTTTGTGCTTGTGGTTTGTTCATGTTGTGGAACGTTTGTCCCTGGTTCTTGTGTGTCTTTTGGTGTTTTCTGTGTTCATTTCGTGTGTGTGTGTGTGCGTTTGGTTGTGTGGTTGTGTGTGTGTGTCATGCTGTCTATCGGTGTTTTGGTGGTGGTTGCGTCTTGCATGTGGCTTTGCCTGCTTGACTTTACTACTTTTCCATTTAAAGGTAACAATTTGTATTACTTACATTATAACCGGTTTTATTCCTTAATCCATGTTTGAAATGAAATTAAAACAGTTGTAAGCGAATTCGTAACGGTTATCTTGTTGATACCACTCCCGATCGTAAGGCCATGAATGACATGTATTCGACGATTATCGCTCACGCAATTTTCAGAAATTGCATGCGAACCGGTTACGTTCAGTTATAAATACAGTCATAAATACATTTCGTTTTGTTCTCTCTAATCTTTGATCATGCAGGGTATATACGTAACATAATACTTTATTTCGCTACTAAACGCAAGACGGTCATACACTTATATGTAACTCTTTCGTGAACAAATAAAACGCGTTCGCTGTGGTTAAAGGAGTGTCGTTGTCGATTGTTTTCGGGTACAATCTGTAGATTACTTCTGTAAGGTGCGAAAGAAACGAAGTGTGGATTTCAATATAAATAGCACCCGCGTTTTGATTTCTTTGGTTAGCTGAATTTCAGATGTATATAAAGACTTTCATATCATAGTTATAAAACTAATCTCGAATCAAAGATATGTTCAATATTACAGGAGGCAGATACGCAAGATAATATAATCAGTGATGCTGGTGAAGGATAAATTTATGACTAAATGTTGGTCGCATATGTTTTGTATTTACATTGTCAATGATGAACATTATAACCTAATAATTAACACCTTAATAACATTACCTAGTTAAAGTTTACTTTCAGTCCGAATGACCCCTCACCAGACAATCAGAGCAGAAGTTTCACTATATTTCTAGAGAAAACTGGCCATGCCTTGGGTGGGGCTTCATTTAAAACCAGGGGCATAATTCATATATTTTTTGTAGCGGACTTCAAGATGATTCTATGTGCCAAATATGAGAGCTGAGAAACCAGTTTCAGAGGATATTATTTTTAAAGGTTTCACAATATGTGTCTATATATGAATCAAGAGGGCCATTGTGACAATGTTAAATGTTCAGCAGAAAACATTTCTAACAGATGACAGCGTTTACCCTATCACAGCTGAGCATGACCTGACTGAAATTAGCACACAGTTTGGATTCTGATCTGACCTGACGCATATGTAACTTCATATGTGGTTTGTACAAGATAATTAATTGTAAGGCTGATGTGTATTAAGAATAGTGTGAACATACTTTAGCAGATACCAATTCTGAAGCAGACAACATTCCCGTACTGAAAGAATAATCAAGTAAAGTACAGTTGAGTTCATTTTAACTGAAAAGCTGCCTAAGCAATGATATAGATACCATAAACTAAAAACAACTTTCTCTAAATCTTATTATCGAAATCTCTCACTTATTGGCAAGTACAAATGTAATCTCAAGGCGCTCCTGCGACTCGGTATTTCACATCCTGATTTTATGGTGATTTGGTTTACAAACTTCGTATGATTATTGGGTATACCCATTTTCTCACTTTGTTCATCAAGTATTCAAAAGGGATATGATCTAAAAAGGGATAGTACTCACTGGGGGAAACGTATCCCGGATATTGCTAATAAATGAGCTGTATTTTGACGCAACGGAGAGAACAGGAGGGCAACGAGGGTAAGTAAATGCGTATTTTCTCTTAATTAGTCCTTTTTCGGCAATTGATAGGTGGTGCTTTAGATTCACCATACTCATATTATACACGCTATATACATGATTTGGAATCAAACAATGCAAACGTTGGGGAAAATCACAAAATTAACGCCGTGCTCACGAAAGAATGCATAACCCTCTCCCAGATTTTATGTTACTGAAAGATGGAATGAAAATATAAAATTATGAATTGAGCGATCGCTTTGAATATCAGTCAACTATGTATACTGAAAAGAGCTAGGTACGTTTTTGGCCGATTTTAGCCCAATCTCAGAATGACGCGAAATTTTAACATATGTAAAACCAATATGTTCTTATTCGTATTCTAAAATTTCACTATGATTGAACCGATACGTCAAAAGTTATAAGTGTTTTGATTAAACCCCTGCCATACTGAAAACGTAATGATATAACGTCGACGACGTCACAACGCCACATTTTTAACCCTTTGCTTGCTGTATGTCACAATAGCGTCATTTGCAAACAGATACTGCTTAATATAAATTGCATTGAAGGATTTTGAAAACAGACTACGGATATGTAGCTCCAATGTATATAGATCTATATTGGTGAGAAATAACCCCTGTTGCGTTTATTGTACAATCTGTTAGTAATACACTTACCTATTACCACATCTATACTCCTTTTCCGATCTACCTGCATATCAAGGACATGTTATTTGTGAAACGATTTTATTTGAAACTGTTCTTTAACTGTAATATCTACGCTCAGATGCCGAAAATCCACATTTATTGAAGTTGATTCGAAACAACTGAAAGCAGAAGACAACTTTTCCTGCATAATAAAGCTGTTCAAATGGAAAAACGTAAACTTCCGGTCGACATATTTACACGTAACGGACATAAGGGACAATAGATCTATTCATTTTACACATGGAATTATATCTGTACATCAATCCGTGAAGCAAATGTTTTTAGGGCGAGTGTAAAACATAAACAAATTGATATATGTAATAGTAGTAGTATTACTTGACCATTTTAAACTGAGACTCATCAATTTCCGTTAGCGTTTCCGGCTATACTCGGGTGAATTCGATTATCATACATACAAATACATAACGAATATATACATACGGAATATGCACGGAGTCTCAGTTTAATCTGGTAAAGTAATAGCAGCACTTTATTATCCTCCATATACGAAGAGCATAATATATATACATAGATCTACACATTAATGCATACAGATGTATCAAACGTGCAAATAGAGCTAGAATTATGTAATTCTATCTGCAACCAGACTAGACCCTGATCAGATGACTCTTATGCGAGTCCTTAGGTCTTGGTCTGCTCTATTTACAGTGCCATTAAGAGGAGTGTATTTCCCGTTATTCCCACAGTGCCTGAACATTACAGTGGCCTGTCAAGTGCCGGAGTTTATGATTGTTGAAGTACCGGGACATTTAACCCTTTCATATATTCATCTGATAAGTAATGACGTCATGCGTATTAATAAGATCCTTTTTTATAATGGCATATGAACACATGCCATTTTTGCTCAGGCAGAAGCTATAGAATTAGATCTGTATTACACCATAAGCAAACAGAGCAGACACTAATCTGGGTCTACTATGTTTGCAAATGTGTGAAAATGCCTTGTAAATGTTCCCGCATGGTGGAATCTACTTCGTTCCGACGTGCTGTCAGACCGAATTTGTTCTTTGTAAGCTGGCAGTGTTTTATACCAAACCGAAATCTGTTACACTTCTATAATTAGAAATTGTAAATACATGTAAAGCAAAATATGCAAACAGTATTGACCAAGATCTGATGCCATAACTGAGACATATGCAAACAGTAGAGATCAAGATGTGATGCCATAGCTGAGACATATGCAAACACAGTATTGACCAAGATCTGATCCTATAGCTTGTACATATGCAAACAGTATTGACCAAGATCTGATCCTATAGCTTGGACACATGCAAACAGTATTGACCAATATCTGAGGACTCCTGGTTGATTTATTTGATCAGGGTCAAGACAGGACGTTGAACCCGTGGATGTCAGTGGTTTATACCAGTGTCAAACATCTGATTTGGACGAACAGTCAGAATGTGGGACTGAAAGGGTTAAGTGCTTATGCTTTAAAACAGTGTAGATCACTAGCTAAAGTGAAACAAAAGACAAACTGTGGCCTGCATGCTTCGTATTGCATTACCCTCTAAAGCTCACGCTGCAAAAAACAAAGCTTTAAAGCCATGATGAAAATGTTGGTATATGGTTTTTAACATCCATCTTTCGCCTTCAGTAACTGAATAATTTGAATAAATGTTTGCGATCTACAAAGAGAACAGGTGCACCGCAGTATTAAATTGCGTTTGTTTTCGTCGTCGTCTCCAGTCCATTGTGATTCGATATTACTTTCTATTCACAACATGACATTGGAGGTCATGATACAAGGATAATATACAGACATTAATATTTACCACAATGCCATCCTTTTCGAAGCCTGTAATATGAGATAAATGCATGCACATTATGGCAACTCGGGTTACAAGCAATGAGGAAAATATGCAGCTAAACTTATCCCACGGCGAAACTGTGACAGCTGCTTCAACATGTTTCCGTCTCATACTTACGCTAATCCGAAATTTGTAACTTTCTCAGCAACTGTTAATAGGGTTGCAAATGGCTTGGAACCTGCTAAGACACCGCGCTGGCATTGTTTCATCTGGTTACAGAATGTTTGAAACTTTACCAAACATGACGCAACTAGTTGGTTAAGTGCTGATTTAACACCGTACGCTCATTGTTGTTGTAATGTTAAACGATTATGCAATACGTATGATACCCTAGTTAATCAAACAGTTTAAAAAGCGAAGAGATGCTATATATGTTTACGTATAAATATTCTCTTAACCCTTTACTCCATACATCAGCTTTTAACGTCATTGCAAACACAGTATACCCTGATCAAACGGCTTTACCCTTTATTTATGTTAGAAATAATGAGCCGTCTGATATGGGTATTCTCTGTTTGCAAAACTTGTTTGTCCCTCACTAAAGTTTGGCCAAACTACCCTCCATAAATATGGCTTAATCCTTTACTCCATGAATATTTATGTTAGAACAAATGTGCCGTCTGATCTAGGTATTCTCTGTTTGCAAAACTTGTGTCATTTCAAGGGTTGTATGTAACACTTAGGAAAATTAAGTGAGGGACATTTTGTCCGTGGAGTAAAGGGGTTAAGCTAGATTTATGGAGGGTATTTTGTCCAAAAAATGATGAGGGACAAAATGTCAACCTTTGCAAAAACACGGGGGACACAATGTCCACCCTTGCAAAAGCACGAGGGACAAAATGTCCACCCTTGCAAAACCATGGGGACAAAACGTCTACCCTGGCAAAATTGTGTGGGGGACAAAATGTCCGGGGCCCTTGACCCCACTGTTTAATGACAACGTGTTGATTGGCCTGATTGGAAGAGGGTAATGGACCAATGCGACACTTACTTATTATGAGAGGGGCATCGAACTATGTATTTGTTTTGAAAATGCAACCTGCTTTCAATATGCCCAAGCGGTTAATCTATTTGCAAAATTGTAACCGGATAACCGGATCAGAAACAGTTAACCGGTGTACCGGTTAACCTGTAACATCACTACTTTTTAAAGTAAAGTGGGTAGGGAAAATGAACACCTAAACAAAACTTTCAGTTCTGTTTAAAGTAACTAATTAATTTGTATGGATATTTGCTGAATCGGTACAATTAACACCATCGCAAACACATGTTAGTGTGCTGTTTAAAGCTGCTTTGAAGCATTTCAGCGAATAGAGTTGCACTTAATGTTGCACCCATAAGCATCAGGTGCAGTTGGTACATTTCCAAACCACTTGTAAGGGTTCGGCACCATCTTGCTATGCGTTAGTATCAATAGCATTAATTTCTGTATCTATGAGCTCAGATCCATATACCAGCTTGATAGTTTGCTCAAGCAATTTTCAGACACTTGTTTCTTAATAAAGTTTTTTTATATTTCTGTCTGCATTTGTTACATACTACACAGTCATTTTCAATGCAGGCCTTTAATGTACGTGTCACATATTCCCTAAGAGCAGCATTTTTCACTATAGGAGCCGTCTGATCTGGGTCTACTCTGTTTGTAAATACGTGAAAACAAGTTTACATGAGGGAAAGGGTTCAAACGGGTATCTTGGATCTTCTGTATCAAGTAATTTGCAGGTTTGTGAAATAAATGAAATAGTCGAGGAGACGGGAAAAAGTCTATTGGTAACGTTGAAAGGCCCCCTTCAATTGGTCCCTGGTATTCAGTATTTCTTCGTCACAATGCTTGGCGTGACGTCATTATAAACTTTACTGCAGAGTTTTGTAGTGATGTCTATCTAACTAGTGGTGAACATGTATATAGATCTACATTTATAACAATGCGTACTTCAATAAACATAGGAATTAATCAACTAGGATTGGGTACGTAGGAATGCTTTGTGGAGACTAGATTCTGCTTAGAAAAGGGCAGTTTACAGGTATAATGGAGATTGTACGGTATTGGGTGCTTGTTGTTATATTCCAAGGGTGTTGCTAAAATAACTCAACATCTGTTGAATTGACACTGTCACCCAAGCCGCTGCTGCATTAAAAAGGAATATCAGTTCTATCATTGTGTCGGATCAGCAAGTAAGTGCATATAATTTGTCTTAGATCTAGATGTAAGCAAATGTTTTGCAATAAATAAAAATATAATTATACTAGGCTACTGGATAGGTTATTCCCCTTGCGAGCTGTCGTCGCCATTGTGCTATATACGGTATGTAAACACAGACCCCGGAAATGCATACATATTCGTATTTCGATTACTTTGCAGGCTTAACCCAGGATAAAATGGTTACAGTTGTGGAGCTTTCATATTAAACTTACCATTCGGTGAATTTCATCTTGGGTTATCCATGCAAACTCTTGATTTTTTAGCGTTTCGTCGATAAAATGTCGAGTTTCTCCTATTAAATTGCGAATGTAAGCACGTTCGTTGCTAGACGTGACGTCGTCGACTGGTTGCCGCAGATCGAAGTGTTCGATAATTTTGATGTATAAAGTTTAAACTTTTGTTATATAATAGTTTTGACTTTGTTTTAAGTATTTTTGATTTTCATAACATTTTGGGCCAAAATCGGCCGAAAACGTACCTAGCTCTTTCAGTCATATTGGTTCAAGTTTGCCCAAAATATGGCCACAAACGAATAGTCGGTTAGTCACTATTAGGGTACTGGGGATTGATAAACGGTGTACTGGGTATTGCATATTGTCTAAATTTGGTGTACTGGGGATTGTACATTACACTTTAGTTGTTTTTTTGCTTATTCACCAGCATAATAATTTGGAAAGACCTCTGAAAAGTTCATTCAGGCAATATTCTTCTTTTTTCATCATAAAGTAGTGTTTAAAGGTCTAGTTTTGACTTGATGGGATGTTAATTGGATTGTTTATTGTGGTTGGGTCCCAACATGCTTGATAGTTATTACATCATATTAACCCATATCCTCCAGTACTTTCGACTGCTTTGAAATTGCCGTCTGCAAAACAATATTTAAATCTAAATACGATTTGTACATACAGCAGATGCTGTATGCTATGCTACCTCTGATCTGGATCCAAACTGTTTGCAAATAACAGTCAAGTGGCCACCAGCAGGATAAGGATAAATTGCAACTAACCCTTATCCTGCTGGTCGCGCCTTGACTGTTATTTGCAAACAGTTTTGGATCCAAAGCAGATGCTGCATAATGCCGCGTCTGATCTAGATCCAGGCTGTTAGATTTAAAAAAACATTTGTCTCTGAGACCTTATGAATTAAAATATGTACATATATTGCTGCATGATATGGGTTTAGCATATATCAATTAGAACCCTACTGTGCTAACTGGCTTGCGGTAAAGGGGCAGTTATGAACCCCTATAATAGGTCTTTAAGCGTTGTTAAAATATGCCCTATCCATCGATGTTATTCAGCAGGGATCGGATAGCCTGAAAACGTTAGTTGTAATATTCTAGCAATACATATTCTTTATGTACAGTGTCATATTGAGACAGAAAATGATTTCCAAACTATTTTATATGAAACAAATGCACTAAAAATAAATTGTTTGTTTATTTGTTTCAGATATTACGTCTCTTTAACAGTTTTTCAGTCATATTGCGACGTCCAGCTAATTACTGGTGGAGGAAGAACCCAGATACCCTTTATACACCTTTTCAGATACAAATCAGTAACTGGGTAGAAGTAACTGGTATCAGAACACCAATTAGCCGCAAATGCTCCATGGTGTAGTCATAAGTTACAAGTCCACTGAGAATTAGTGTCAAATATTTTGCCTCAAAATAAAGTAGCGCTGTTTTCATGGGATTTTCATCATTTTGTGTTTATCATGTAGATATACATGGTTGTCAGAGAATAGATACAATGCGTGTCTGTTATTCTAGAACGGATTTGTGAAGAACTTGTGTGAACCTAAGTGACATGTCCCTGTATAGTCAGTGCCTCTGTCAGAAGTGTCAAGTAACTGGAGTGCAAGATATTTTTCTTACATAACACATGACACCCCAGTGTTTGCATTTTTCAGTTATGCATGAACTTATCTTTGAGGACAATACAGACTGGTTCATGTGTTGGGTATTAAAGTTGACATTTCTTTACCTTGTACTGTAGTTGATGCAGTTTATATGAATCATTCAATGATATAGGACAGCCTTTTTGGTGCCCTAAAAACACGTGCCCCTAGCTACATCACCTCTTATATCACAGTACTATTTTGACCACTGGGCTAAAGCCGCTGTTATGTATAACAGCGTTCATTAGCATTTTTGGAAAAGCTGAGTGATAAAGATCTAATATTTCAGAATTATTATGCTATTAATAAAAGCCTATTACATGTATATGTTTATACAGTACTATAATATTTACATATAGGCTCGACCTTTGCTTACAGTATACCTTTGCTTACGGGTAGATCTAGATTCTAGAAGACAACAAATTAGTGATGATCAAATAATCTGGATATTTGTATATGTACGTAGGCCTATTATTATTATTTGTACAATTTGTTTATCCTGCATAGATCTACATATTTGTATGAGACTAACCAGACGATGCCGTGATCGTTATCAATGAGTTTCTTCTTTGTCACTGTAAATGGCGACAATTTCAACAGGGGAGCTAACTATGCACTACTATCTCAATTTTACTGTACTCAATATGGTACTGAGCATGTTAACTAGAGCTACACATAGATCTACGTGTAATGTCATATCAATTAACTGAAGAGTAAACAACATATCTATTAAGAAATAAGTAAAAAGACTATTATGATTGATGAATGGATGAGTTGGATTTTAGGGCACTGCTACACAAAAACTATTATTAACAGGTACTTATAGATAATGGCTTTTAATAAGTCAGTGATCATCGAGTATTTCAATACCGATGCATATAGATCTATCTAGAATGTGCGATTGACTAGAAACAGCATTTATCACGACAGAAATATATCTGAAATATCTAACAACGTTCAATAAAACGGAAAAAAGTGAACAGATGAAATGCAATACCCAGTACACTATCATGCAATACCCATTACACTAAAATCTTTGAGCTACCAATCCCAAACTTGGCAAACTTGAACCAATATGACTGAAATTTTCAGTATACATAGTTGAATGATAATCAAAGCGATCGCTCAATTCAGAATTTTATATTTTGATGTCATCTTTCAGTAACATAAAAAAATCTGGGAGATGGTTATGCATTCTTTCGCGAGCACGGCGTTCATTTTGTGATTTTCCCCATCGTTTGCATTGTTTGATTCCAAATCATGTGTATAATATGAGTTTGGTGAATCTAAAGCACCACCTATCAATTGCCGAAAAAGAACTAATTATGAGAAAATACTCATTTACTACCCTCGTTGCCATGCTGTTATCTCCGTTGTGTCAAAATAAAGCTCATTTATTAGCAATATCCGGGATACGTTTCTCCCCAGTGGTACTACAACATACTTCATGTCTAGTTGTCAACCCCTCTACAGTTGGCAATAACGTTGGCCTCTTTGCATGTACGCCGACGAGAAAGGTTTAGTACTTTAGTTTCTTAAATCCAGAAACGGAAAGAGGACGTGGGATATCTGTACTATTTCGCTTTTGCCGTACCCTTTATTACTTTTCTACAGTTACCACTGTATTTGCCACCGCGGTTGTTGTAGATTAGACGGAGAGGGGATATGTTTGTTTACACTATTTGTATTTTAGGGTTGGTGTTGAATAAGTGTGAGGTTGGGCGTCCCTAAACCGGTTTAACCCCCAGTGACTTTTGTCACTGACCGTTCTAATGCGGCACTTCCATCTTCCTCCTATTGTATGTGTGTTTTGTCTTTGTGCGTCTCTTTATAAATGGTTTCGATAGTTATGTACATTAGCTGTGTTTCCTTGTGTTGCTGTTCGGGCGGCTGTTTATTCTGTATGTGGTGTTTCCTGCATGACTCATATTTTTATTAAGCTAAACTTCACAACAGATACACTGATTGGCTCTGCATTGATATCTGGCAGCTTGATGCAGGGCATAGCTATGAAAACGCTTTAAGACCTTTCTGCATTTTGAGAATTATCCATGTAATATATTCAATCTAAAATCTAAATCTAACATTAGGTTGTGTCATTCATTTATCTAAACAAAATTTCTACTCTACTGAGACTAAGGGTGAATAATTATATAACCCTCATGATTAGCTAGAGTGTACTGTTTGTTCTGAATTATGGGACACCTTTGAACTGTAGTTTCTATTTTAAAGTATAGCCAATAGGCCAGGGCCAATTTTAACTCAGAACTATGATTTTAACACATTTTGTAAAGGTATACTAAGTAAATATATACACCAAATATCTAAGCTCTGGGACAATTTCTTAGCAAGAAGATTTTACAGTTTTTCCTATGCCTAACAAGGGCTGTTTAAACAGAATTCTGCTACAGAAAACTGGTCACCCCTGGGGTGGGGCCAATTTTTACCCTAGGGGCATAATTTGTAGAAGAAATGTAGTTAAAACTATGTGCCAAATATGGAAGCTGAGAACATTAACTATGTGTTTCTATTGAAAACTGGACACCCCCGGGGTGGGGCCAATTTTCACTCAATGGGCATAATTTATATTAATTTTGTAGAAGACCTATTGGTGTTGCTTTTAGCCAAATATAAAAGCTTAGAACCCTGTAGATTCAGAGGAGAAGCATTTTAAAGGTTCAAATTGTTGACGACGGACGATGAACGAGGCACGCCGACGGTCATCAGGCGATCACAAAAGCACTTTGTGCTCTGGTGAGCTAAAAGGAAAATTATAGCACACGTCATTGCATAGCAACGAATTGGTTATTTATTCCCTGTTCAACATTTAGTCAAAATTCCAATACCTACTAAATATTCATACACAAAATAGTTATAATGAATATGTGTGATGGAATATTATAGCCATTTTAGAACGTACAGACACATAGTTATCTGGTTCAACTAATTAACTGAGCAGACCTTGATCAGACGGCTCCTTTAGGCAGATGGCCACTAAATTTTAAGAATGGAAGACATGCAGAAAACTTCAAAATTATGTCTGTCATTCCAAGGTAGTGCTCTCATTGTCGTTCTTACTTTTATGTTTGTCTTGTACCTTAGTACGTGTGCGTTTGTTGATGTTTGTAATATTTATATCTTGCACTTGTGCGTTTGTTGATGTTTGAAATGTTTATGAGACTTTTGCGTGTGGTTTTATGCGGGTGTGTGTGTGTATGCGTTGTGTGTGTGTGTGTGTGTGTGTGTGTGTGTGTGTGTGTGTGTGTGTGTGTGTGTGTGTGTGTGTGTGTGTGTGTGTGTGTGTGTGTGTGTGTGTGTGTGTGTGTGTGTGTGTGTGTGTGTTTGTGTGTGTGTGTGTGTATGTGTGTGTGTGGTGTGTGTGTGTGCGTGCGTGCGTGCGTGCGTGTGTGTGTGTGTGTGTGTGTGTGGTTGTGCGTGTGTGTTTTACTTGATTTCTGTCGATATTTTGGCGGGGGTAGCGTCTTGTGTGTGGCTTTTCCTGCTTGACTTTTCTACTTATTTCATTTACATGCTGCTTTAAGTATCCACTTGCCTTAACGAGCGTTAATGATAATCAGATCTATTGGATTGATTGAAAAATCGCCAATGCGGAAATGCCTTATTGCGTATGTATATTCACTCATTTTAATTGGCGAATGGACTGCATTACTACATTTATGTAATGGATTCTATTCGGGGAAATTCACATCATCACAACACTAAATACATTTATGCCATTTTTCAAACAAAGTATAACAGCATAATTTGAGCATGTTATCTACTGTCTCTAAGGGTATTGAATATATTTCAAAGATATTTTTCTTTCGTATTTCAATCTTTCGCACGTAAATCCCAAAATACCAGGAGACCGTTTCACTAAAAGTCGTAACTTGCAAACTTCGGCTTAAGAATTTCTCTTGAGAAGTGTTTCGCTTTTACATTCGTACGAAAGAGCTTTACGAACTTCGCACCTACGTACTTCGTAACACTTTTTTACAACTGTGGTAGTATTATTCCAAAGCAATATGCACTTCTGTCAAGGGCCCGGGCGTGATAGTCTGTAAATTCACTGTGTAATATTCCCATCAAACCGTTTACTGTTTCATTGAAATTGCTAGTAGGCATGCAACTATGAGTCTATGTATCGCTAATAATATGGAATATTAATTCTGGAATATTTTTGACAACAGATGTTCACCAAAGCGACAATACGCTTCTCTCGACGAGGGGCTCTGCTCGTACTTGCTGATCGTCTTTGAGTTGTTACTTGCAAGCTTGTTCAATATTTTGACAAAATATGTTCAAACTTACCAAAGGAACATACTCTGCTTTTGGTAGGGATACTACGTGTACCCTTATCCACTTACCCGATATCGGTCACAGAATTATTTACGAATGAAGTCGAACACTGTAATCTTTAAAAAATAAACACTGGCAATTAATCAGCAGTTATCCCGTGACGCAAGCTACCTTTGATCATTTACATAACTATTATCAATATATAAGTGCGATTGCATGGTCATCCTTATGCAAAATACATTTCCGTTCGGTTTCACGAATGGGACCGGATGAAACCTATTTCGACCGGATTGGACAATGATATTTACAGAATGGGACCTGAACAATTTACCTTATAAAAACCCCCTTAATACGACTTTTTAAACAGAGAAGACCCTTATCAAACAGGCCATGTCTGAACTGGGTCCGCTCTCTTTACTTATGAAATAATACAGATCTGATTCTAAATATCTTATATTGCCAAAATACTCATGCCATTAAAACATTAAAATTAATCATGTTTATGGTGCCATTATGTTTTACATGAATATTCATAAGGCAACGGTTATCTCGTTTGCTATCATACTATTTCACACTCCTGAAGCAAATGTAGTTGGCATTTAAATGATTACAATGAAATTTATTTATAAGCACAAGTCAAACATTGTTCTTCTTTTTTTTTTAAAAAAGTTACGTAATCTTTTACAGGGCTGACCATTGCGTACATTATAGAGCAATTGACAGTCCACAATCCTTCTAAACAATGTGCCTGTCAGACATAATGACATTTTTATTATTATTATTATTATACCACATTTATATAGCGCTCTTTTCACACAGGATATTATTATTATTATTATTATTATTATTATACCACATTTATATAGTGCTCTTTTCACACTGTATATATGCGTTCAAAAGCGCTTCAAATGGATCCGCATGATTATCTAACCAGACAATGAAAGATGTACAAAATATATGAAATCACTAGCCGGAAGGAACTACATGATTTTCTATCCGGTCAATGAAAGATATGCAAAATATATACAATAGATAAGAAATCACTATCCGCAAGGAATAGCATAAACTGTATTAACAAACTTTATACAGACAAGTTGAGAGCCATGCTCATCAATATCACAAATTAGAATACTCTGCATTAACAAACTTGATACAGACAAGTTG
The DNA here is from genome assembly GCA_963576725.1 of Azorinus chamasolen. Taxonomy (NCBI): domain Eukaryota; kingdom Metazoa; phylum Mollusca; class Bivalvia; order Cardiida; family Solecurtidae; genus Azorinus; species Azorinus chamasolen. The sequence goes on along the minus strand of CAUYWK010000124.1, from coordinate 51,016 downwards.
ACTGAAAGCTATGCTCATCAATATCATAAATTAGAATAAATGGGCTGACTGAAAATCATTCCATTTATATGACTATTGGGTCAACTGTTAGCTTGATGGGTTGGCTGAAAGCCATTCCTATCCTGAACTCAGTTGCCACTGTGCATGACTACTGGGTCAACTGTTAACTTAATAGGTTGGCTGAAAGCCATTCCTATCCTTAGCTTAGTTGCCATTGTACATGACTATTTGGTTACCTATTAGCTTAATAGGTTGGCTGTAAGCCATTCCTATTCTAAACAAAACTGTCCTAGTAACAAGTGTTGAAAAAAAGCGTTTTCAGACACCTTTTGAAACATGACATTGCGTCTCTAATGCCTGAAGGTAGAGCATTCCAAAGTTTCGGAGCTGCATGTATGAAACGTCTCTCACCGTTTTGAAGGATAGGTGCCTTCAAAAGCGCTCCACATAAATAATTTGCATGTACAAAACTGAGTATATATGATGCTTACAGAATATTTAAAACAAATAAAAATTTAAGATGGAGATATCAATAAAAATATTAAAAATGGAATTAATTTAAGAATCATAGAACAAAAACAAAATTATCCTTTTCTGTACGTTTTTATGTCCGTAAATCAAGGGAAATAGACGCATACTGTGACTATACCGTGTAAGCCCACTCGTATCACTAAAACTCTAATGAAACATTATATATAATTATGTACAGTGTCAGTTCGCCATACAGTTACGACCTAGAACCACCTGGGTTGGCATACAACACTATACATAAGATATTGCCTTACATAATAATTTATGTAGGACAATGGATTAACAGAATATGTCATTTTTGTAGCTAATGCATATAATCTTCACAATACAATACAAACATTACATATAGGCCACCAGTATATACACCTAGTATGCAAACTTTGCGAAGGATTATCGTAAAATCAGTTCAACTGACACTGAATGAGGCACACAATGCCACCCCGAGCCGCAATCCATGCGGTTTCAAAGAGATCAGGGGTTATCCCTATCACCAAGATCCACCACCCAACACAACACGACACACACATCAAGTGCCTAAGAACAGTGTCCTACTAAAATAACTGACAGGATATTCCTCAACCAATATTTTGAACGTAGGAAATGTTCGAAAGGGGAGGGATTCGAAAATGTCCCGACAGTCACAAGAGAATGGCAGGATCGACAGTCCGTGGCTAAGGCACGATGATTAATAATTATTAGCTACGTTTTCTTGTCCTAGTAATGTCCTAGTAAAATAGGTTGAAACATGCGTTTTTAGACATTTTTAAAAGATGCCAGTGACCTCAACTCCCTGCGAGGCCTGTACACGTCAAGAATGCCGACAATGTACTTGAGGGATTCATTGTGCATAGCTTTGTACGTAAGTTTCAAAATTTTGAATTCGATCCGATTTGGACATTATGACTATTTAATAGCTGAATTATTATAAATGTAAACTTTTCAACGGAATTATTTACTTTAACAATATGGAAAAATAGTCAAACAGGGAGAGCCACACACGAAATGACACCGCGCCAAACACGATCAAACAAGAAACGGTAAAGCCACAAGACAAAACATAACAGGACGCATATCAAGACGAAAAACATTAAACATTAAGCATATTAAACAACAAAATTGACCGTAGACTGAAAGCAGGAGTACCGCCTTGGAACGGCCATCAACCAAAATAAGCTACTGGGGGACTTAAACCTGGTTTACGGGTACCCAACCTCGTCCTTATCCCACTTTCACCAAAGTCAAAATGTAAATAAAATTCCACCTCCAGACAACTCAACAACATGCATAACGATGTCTGCCAAAATGAAAATGATATGAAAATAAACGTTAGAGGTAAACAAGCGACGTCATCATTTAAATGACGTCATAATTTAAAAGTACGGGAAATCTATATGAAACACTTCTACACCGACATTTAATAAAAGATAAATCGCAAGAAGATACAATTACTAGTGGATATTAAGTATGCACAACTGTTTTGTTTGAAAAAGAATAAACTTGACATCGTAGACATGTACTCGATGACTATTCAGGTTAGAGCAGCTGTGGAGAAGTCATTTGGGGTACGACAGAACTGGCAAAATACAAATATCTAATTTCCTCCCATCGTAAACGGGTTTAAGAGGGAATCTTCATAGAGTATTAAGCCTTATCCGTCGTCGCACAAGCAAAGAGGAAAGCATAATGACCAACTGTAAAAGGGTCGACCACCAAGCATGTAGTGTGCTGCAATATAGAGGGATCATATCCCTTTTTATATCCCTTCATATTGTTTTTGCCCTGTCTGTTTGTTTGTCTGTTTGTCTGTTTGGCAGCAACTTTAACATTGGTCATATCTTTTGAGCCAGTACATATAGAGACTTGATATTTGGCATGCATATGTATCTCATAAAGCCGCACATTTTGAGGGTGACATGTCAAGGTCAAGGTCATCCTTCAAGGTCAGAGGTCAAATATATGGGTCAAATCACCGACTTTAACATTGGCCATAACTTTTGAACCAATAGAGATAGAAACCTGATATTTGGTATGCATGTGTATCTCATGAAGCTGTACATTTTGAGAGTGCCATGTCAAGGTCAAGGTCATCCTTCAGGGTCAAAGGTCAAATTGTCTGTTTCTTTGTCTGTAACTTTAACATTGGTCATAACATTTGAGCCAGTACAGCTAGTGACTTGATATTTGGCATGCATATGTATCTCATAAAGCCGCACATCTTGAGGGGTGAAATGTCAAGGTCAAGGTCAGATGTCAAATATATGTGTCAAATCACTGACTTTAACATTGGCCATAACGTTTGGACCAGTAGAGATATAGACTTGATATTTGGCATGCTTGTGTATCTCATGAAGCTGCACATTTTGAGGGGTGACATGTCAAGGTCATTCTTCAGGGTCAAAGGTCAAATTGTCTGCTTGTCTGTAACTTTAACATTGGTCATAACTTTTGAGCTAGTACAGGTAGAATCTTGATATTTGGCATGCATATGTATCTCATAAAGCTGCACATTTTAAGGTGTGACATGCCAAGGTCACCCTTAAATGTCAGAGGTCAAACATATGGGTCAAATCACTGACTTGAACATTGGCCATAACTTTTGAACCAGTACAGATAGGGACTTGATATTTGGCATGCTTGTGTATCTCATAAAGCTGAGGGGTGACATGTCAAGGTCATCCTTCAGGGTCAAACGTCACCAACTTCATATTGGCCATAACGTTTGAACCAATAGAGATAGAGTCTTGATATTTGGTATGCCTGTGTACCTGATAAAGCTGCACATTTTGAAGGGCAACATGTGAAGGTAAAGGTCATCTTTTAGGGTCAAAGGTCACCGACTTTAACATTGGCCATAACTTTTGAACCTGTAGATACATACTTGACATTTGGTATGCATGTGTATCCCATGAAGCTGCACAGTTTGGGGTGACATGTCAAGGTCAAGGTCATCTTTTAGGGTCAAATGTCACCGACTTTAACATTGGCCATAACTTTTGAACCAGTAGATATACAGCCTTGATACTGGTATGCATTTGTATCTCATGAAGCCGCACAGTTTGAGGGGTGACATGTCAAGGTCAAGGTCATCCTTCATGGTCAAAGGTCACCAACTTTTAACATTGGCCATAACTTTTGAACGATTAGAGATACAGACTTGATATTTGGTATGCATGTGTACCCCATGAAGTTGCACAGTTTGAGGGGTGACATGTCAAGATCAAGGTCATCCTTCAGGATCAAATATCATATCGAGGGGGCATAGTGTTTCACAAACACATCTTGTTAATGAATTGTTTTATACGTTTGACAAACAAAGTATCAAAATATGTGTGTCCAATAATTTTTCGAAGTTTGTAAATGACATCACCGTAAAACTCCGGATGTGAAATACCTAACTTTAGAAAAGTACGTAAATTACAATTGTATTGCTGATGAGTAGAACATTACGGTAGTAAAATTTTGAAAATGTTTTACGAAGTTTGTCATATCTGTAGCCCTGTTTTAGTAGTTTTTCAGTGATAATAAGGGTACGATTGTTAAAATCATCAACAGAGGAACAAGCTCTAGCAAAACGAATAAGCTGAGAAATGTATACACCGTAACGTGTAGCTCGGGGAACATCCCCATCCAAATGAGGATAGTTAACTTTTTTTAGAATCAGACCGTTATCATGTCAAATTCAAACAGAAAAGGTCCTGTTCAGACGGCTCTTACAGGATATGTGTCTACTCTATTTGCAATGCGTGAAAAGGCAGGTACATATGGGAAAGAGTTACAACAAAGTCTTATAACACACTGATATATTACACGTTTTACTTTGCTTTTATTCGTTAGATTTGAATCCTTAATTCCATAGACATTATAACGCTTTTGAAAGCTGTCAAGATCAGACAGATTCCATAGGACTTGTTTGATCAGGATCTGCTTTGTTAGCTTGTGAGTGATACAGATCTGATTTTACAGTTTAAGTCATGGCCAAAATGATGACTTTTCCGATACAATTATAAAAATCATCTAATTCATCTTACATGAAAACTCACAGAGTGAAGGGCAACGACTGTATTGACCAGCTATCAAATGGGTCAAATACGTTTAGGCGCCGTGCGTCTTGTCTGGCTCCAAATCTGTTGCAATGCTACTTTGTATGAACAGGTTGAACCATTTCGCTCATACAAACAAATTTGCCAGCCTTTGTTAAAAGAGTAAACCCGGATCAGATAGCTCCTGCGGGGGTTGTCCGATCAGGATTATTCCTGCTTTCCTTTGAAATTATAATTATATCTGTTTACATATACCTTCATAGATTTTCAGCTAATAAATGTCCATGGTATAATCATTTCTTGTATGAGTATTATTCAACAGGAAAGGGGTTAAACTTGTAGATGCCTATCGGAATGTTAAGCCCAACAAAAGCCAGGAAATTAATATTGAAACATTCCTCGTCTGTTAACCCTTTACTGCATACATATTCAAGTAAAAACTAATGGTATCATGAATATTACCTAGATGAACATTTATAACGACATGTGAACACGTAAAAGTTAAGACATTGCAGAAATTGTAGGCGCATATCTTTATTATTGGATAAGCCTACAGTGCAAACCCTGATCAGGCAGATAATACAGGGTATACTCTGCAAATGCCTTTAAAGCAGTATCTAAATACACCAGGACATTAATGATGTAATATTTCTATCGTCGTCAGTCACAATCACAGTATATACAGCCAAACAATACTACGATAATAAATGTCCTGCTTGATTCGTTATCAAAAGATAAAATATTTGGTGGTGACAGCCCTTTAGATGCAGACGACACTGGTTGTTTTGATGAAAAATGGCATAAAACGGACACAAATATTAAACACATACATGAGCCTTGCACTAAACAACAAGGTAAATACCCCCAGAACGGGTTTGACTTATTGTGTCAAATCATTTGAATTCTATTCACGCAAAACAAAAACGATTGCACGAGAAAGGAAATGCGCACACCCATAGTGACTATGTCGGAATGGCCATAAACAGGCTTGACAAAAAAAGTGCTTAACATTTTATCGATGATGGATATTAAAGAAGGAGCATTAATTCATGACCAAATTGGGGACAATAACTGGCTTAGACAACAGACATCAAACAAACATTAAGCAATCACCTTCTTGTAAGATTTACCTCATAGATACTCCTTACAACACCCTTGTAAACAGAGTAAGGGGTGATCTGATCCGATCTGATCAGATCTACACTGTTTGCTTATAATATATATGCTTTACAGCTTCAGCCCTTAATACGCGTTCCTTTGTTTTAAATGTCATTTATAAAGGCAAAAGATGCAGCTAATTAACATCCATACAATAACTATCTTAATACCTATACATCAGGTAAAAAGGGGGTAAAGAAGAGATTATTGAATTTAACAAAGAATATAGAAATGGAAAAGTAATAAAGTCAAGCAGACAAAACCACATAAAAGACGCAACCATTACCAAAACATCGATAGATAGCATGACACACACACACGCACGCACACACGCGTACACGCACGCACGCACGCTCACACACACATACACCCAAACGCACACTCAAATACGAGATGAATACAGAAAACACCAACAAACACACAAGAACTAGAGACAAACACTCCACACATGAACAAAACCACAAGCACAAAGACGCACGGCAATTAAAAGGAAGGATGACAAAGAGAGTACCGCCTTGGCACGGTCAGTAGCAAAAACACCACTGGAGGTTTAAACCGGTTTACGGACGTCCTAACCTCACACTTCTCTCAAAGTCACCATAGCTTTACAAATAGTGTTTAATAAAGGTATCCCCGCGGGACTTACCCACAACATAGAAGACGATGAACACATGACAACATGTAAAACAAAGCATAATAACTGTGACAGGGAAATAGTAATACATGAGTCTGGTAAGCTCATCCTGTGTCCGAGTTAAAGAGTATACATCATAGAGTACTACCCTCGGTCTGTCATCGCGCAAGCAAAGAGGGAAGCGTAGCTTCCGACTGTAAAAGGGTCGATAACCAAACATGCTGCGCGTTGCAATATAATGGGATCATAACCTTTCTTCTTAAATTTTTTAATGCGTTTTATAAACAAATCATGAAAATGGATATGACCCCGAATTTTCCTAAGTTTGTAGATAGCATCCCCATAAAAGTCGGGTTGATAAATGCTTGTTGCAGTAACCTCCGTAGATTGCAATTATGTGTATAAATTTCGATAACAAAATATAAAGTTTGTGAAATCTGTAACCTTGCTTAAGAAGTTTATCAGTTATAACTAACTTACGACTGTTAAAATATTCAAGCAAAGAGTGAGTGAGTGAGTGAGTTGGGGTTTACGTCCGACCAACAGTATTTCAGTTATTTGCAGACGGCACCCGCTTGAGACAAGTTATAGTGCTGCCTCACTGGAATACTCCTGCCGCAGGTACATGGCAAGGACACCCCACCCAGTCACATTATCCTGACACCGGGCCGACCAGTCCTAGAACTACACCTTTATTGTCGAGCGTAGACAAGGGAGCTACTAGTACCAACTTTTAACGACTTTTGGTCTGTCGCGGCCGGGGATCGAACCCACGACCTTCCGTACCGCAGGCGGACGCTCTACCACTGAGCCACGCGGCCGGTCAAGCAAAGAACAGGCTCGGGCAAACCGATTAAGTTGAGAAATATAAACCCCATAAGATGTAGAACGGGGCACATCTCCATCAAGAAAAGGATAATTAACAATTTTAAAATTAAAATATTCTCTTTTATCGTATATTTTGGACGAAACTTTATTATTTGTGATTGAAAGATTCAAATCTATAAAAATGAAGCTAAAATGTTAGATTGATTCAGTTCTTTTGGGTAAATTGAAGAAATCATAGTTTCAAAATAATTCAAAATATCGTCTAAATACCTTGAAGTTTTATTAAAAGCATTAACAATACCGGCTAGTGTATCAGGTTTTAAGCTAAGCATAAAATCCCTCTCATAGCAATACAAAAACAAATCTACAACAAGAGGGGCACAATTTGTACCCATGGGGGTATACCAACAACTTGACGATATATGGTACCTCTATAACGCACGAATATATTATCTAAAAGAAAGGTAAGAGATCTACAAACATCAAGGCAAGTCCACATTGTGTAATGTTCAACTTCTGAATTCGAAAATAATGAACGTTGAACATTACAGGCAATGAATATTTTGTTTTCTCTTGCAAAGGTTTTTTCTATTAATTTAATCAGTTTATCCTTTATAAGATGGTGAGGTAGAGTAGTATAGAGTGTAGTGAAATCATAAGAGCTCAGTGAAGAAATGTTATACTGTTCATTTTCAAGTTTTGTTAAAACATCATTTGAATATTTGATGGACCAAAAAACATTAACACCAGAATTTTCATATATTTTTTTACAGCAACGTTTAACATGTTCTTTGATCGTAGTAAGACAATAAGTCAAAAGTTAAGATATTTTATAAGTGGTACAACAGCTAGGGTTGGCAATAAAACGCGCCTTATAAGGGTTTTTATGTAGTTTCGGAATCCAGTACAAAATAGAAAGTTTATGTTTTATGTTAGGACCAGACTTAAAATTATTGCACATTTTTACATGTTCCGAGACTATATCTTCTTCAGGTGTTTGAACTGTTATATAAGTTTGTGGATCAGCTCCTTCTTTAAAACATCAACATAATACAATCTTCAAATAATGATTACATTATTTGATGCCTTGTCAGCAGGAGCAAGAACATAATTAGAATGAAAAATTAGAAATGTTTTTCTTCAAATAGTGAAATGTAACTCCAGGTCGAGGTGGTAAAAGCTTGTAATTTGATTTGTAAAAAAGTAATACGCGTATCATTAATATCAAAAGTATATTTCTTCCAATCCGAAAGGGCATTAACATCACCATGTTCTCGTCGACACAATTTGATGCAGAATTCTTGAATAGCTTCCGCAATATGAGTTCGACAAGCGTCAAAATCAATAAGGGCATGTAATCTATATTTAGGCCCTTTAGTTAGGAGGGTCCTGAGACGTTTATCCTTAATGATGCCAAAGTTACCAGTAATGACATGACCAACTGGTTTATAGTAAAATCTAGAAATGCTGCAATCTCAAGAAATAGGAGTATTGACATCAATATTTAAGTCAGAGACAATTTTATTGTAGTTAAAAATAACATTCCTATTTCCTAATAGGTTTATTATATCTATAACAGATGATAGGTGGTTCAGAGTTGATGAAATATTTGGGAATAATATCGATTTCATTCTTATCACGAAATATACTTTGAATATCAGTAAAATCCGATACCTTTATTTAAGAATTGAAGTTTCAGAAAATGTCTTGTATGTTCAGATTCTTTATCAATACGAGGACGAAGAGCATGTTGTATATAACTTTGTATAAGTGAGGCAGTATTAATTAACGGATATGTACGCATATATATTTTATCAGCCTCTTCGTCTGTGAACCTGAGACAGGAAAAAGGTAGAGACGATAAACAAGATAACATAGAATTTTTGCCAGTTTGTTTTAGAATTGTATATAAATCATGAATAGACATATTACGACGTAATTTACGTTTGATATAACCATTAATACATCTACCATGTGAACTACTTTTACGTTTTCGAATAGAAAATATAGAGAAAATATTGATGCTTGGATCTTTAAAAATATTGCCGCTTTGGAAAATGTTATCATTAACTTCTTTCTCCAGTCTAGCTCTGTGATAAAACGAGCTTTAGATTTTAAGTTGCTTGTAGTTTTAGAATCATAATGAATTTGTTCTACTGATTGAACCGAAACACTTTTCAAAGATTCGTCAAATATGTACTCAATGACTTTGCTGAAGTCAGAGCACCTGCAGGGAAGCCGTTAAGGGCTTGACAGGGAAAAAGTAAAACATGAGTCTGGTAAGCTCATCCTGTATCTGAGTTTAAGAGTATACCATCATAGAGTACTACCCTCGGCCTGTCATTAAGCCCTGGGGTAAAAAAGACCACATTTACTTAACATTGTATCAAACATTTCAAAGGGATATATTTCATAAAAATATATTCAGCAATATTGATATGGAGCGTATAAAAACTTACTTAAAACTACATGTATGAGTCATGCAGGAAACACCGCATACAAAACACACAATCCCCCGAAGAGCACCACGACGAACAACAGTAAATGTGTATAAAAGTACAAAAATGAGTCATGCAGGAAACACCACATACAGAACAAACAGCCGCCCGAACAGCAAAGAGACGCATAAAGACATAACAAACAAGCAATAGGGGGACGATACAAATGATACAAATGTCACTGTGGGAGTTAAACTGGATTAGGGCTCCCAACCGCAAACTTATTCCATCCCAAGCCTAAACGACAAAGGGTGTAAATAAACGTATCCCCTCTCTGAATAATTTACAACAACCGTGATGGCAAATACAGTGGTAAAGTGTATGTAAAACTGTATCCACATATCGCTAATGTATTCAATAATTGAGCTGCAAACAGAGTAATTGTAGAAAGTAATAAAGGGTACGATAAATACGAGTACAGATATCCGACGTTCTCGTACATTTAAAGAGGGCAGCGTAATTGCCACCTGTAAAAGGGTTGACAACCAGACATACAGTATGTTATAGTACCATAGGATCATATGGCTTTTTAATGATTTAACGTATTTAGTGAACATATGTCCAAAATCTCCATAAAATTCAAGATGTAAAATACCGTGTTGCAGGAGCGCCTTAAGATTATATTTGTACTTATCAATAAGTAAGAGAAAGATTTCGAATATAAAATTAAGAGAATGTTTGTCTTAGTTTATGATATCTATATCCTTGCTTAAGCAGCTTTTCAGTTAAAATGAGAGTTCGACTGTTAATATCGTCAACACAAGGACAAACTCGAGCGAAACGAATTAATTCAGATATATAAACACCGTAAGATGGGGTCACGGGGAACATCTCCATCAAGATGTGGGAAATTTACAATCGTCACTTAAATTTTAGAAGAAATCATTACATTGTCAGTTTTAAGGTCTATATCTAGAAAATTTGCATAAGTGTCGGAAGGGTTTATTGTTTGTTTGTGTTGATTAACGTCCGTTCCTGCACTCTATTTGCTAACTGGAAGCCCCAGAGAGAGAGAGAGAAAAAAATAGAGAGAGAGAGGGGGGGGGGGGGGTACAGAGAAACTTGGAAACAATGCCCTGCTCTTATTATTGACAGGGTTTCTCTGGTTTAGATGCCCAGTGAAAAGCACTGAAAAGCTGGACATCGGTTTACAGTCTCCTCGAAAATTAGTAGCAGCAACAGTAGTAGTAGTAGTAGTAGTAGTAGTAGTAGTAGTAGTAGAAGTACTAGTAGTATTAGAAGTAGTAGTAGTAGTAGTAGAAGTAGTAGTAGATACTACTTTGATTTTGATATTGTATAGTTCCCAAATCTTGACGGAGATGTTCCTTGTGCGCCATCTTACGGTGTTTATATACAACGAATCTCATTTTATTCGTTTCGCTCGAACTTGTTCTTCTGTTGACGATTGTTACAGTCGAAATCTCATTTTAACTGAAAAGCTGCTTAAACAAGAATATAGATATCACAAACGAAGAAAAACATCCTCTTAATTTTATATTCGAAATCTTTCACTTATTGGCAAGTACAAATGTAATCTTAAGGCGCTCCTGCGACACGGTATTTCACATCTTGACTTTTATGGTGATGTGATTTACAAACTTCGTAAAATTATTGGACATATCCATTTTGTTTCTCACTTTGTTCATTAAATATGTTAAAAAATTCAAAAAGGAATATGATCCTATAGTACTACAATATACCGCATATCTGGTTGTCAACCCTTTTGCCGTCGGCAATCAGGCTGCCCTCTTCGAATGTACCCCAACAAGAATGTTCTCTTTGAGAACAACCTTTTAAATCCGAAAACGGAAAGAAGACGTTGGATATTTGTATTATGTAGTTTTTGTCGTACCCTTTATTACTTTTGTACCGTTACTCTGTTTGCAGCTCAATCATTGAGTACACTAGCGATAGGTGAATACAGTTTGTTTCACTTTAATAGTTTCCGTTCTACATGCAATGCACCACTGTATTTGCCATCGCGGTTGTTGTAGAGAAGTCGGAGAGTAGATACGTTTATTTGCACTGTTTGTCTTTTAGGGTGGGGATGGAATAAATGTGAGGTTGGGCACCTCTAAACTGGTTTAAATCCCCCTGACTACTGTCACCGACCTTTTCAAGACGGAACTGCCATCTTCCATCTATTGATTGTCTCTTTGTGTTTTGGTAGTTTTGTACATTTGTTGTGGTGTTCGAGTGACTGTTTGTTTTGTATTTGGTTTTTCTCCATGACTATTATTTGAACTTTTCCTACAATGTTTTGGTTGCCTAAACTACATAAAAATATAAAGCGAGTTTCATTTGCTAATTCTAGCTCCTGTACAACTACAAAATTTCTAACCTCTTGACTTCTTATTTAACTTAGATAAAGAAACATGTTAAATTCTATAACATATGAACATTCTGGAATAAACATCTTTTGATCTATTAAAAACTCTTCAGGATTTACGGTTTGCTGCATCCACTGTCAGCACATGCGATTTTTCTACTCTGTACACAACTCTTCCTCGTGATTTAATTAACCCAACACCTCATAGGCTATTTTTAGACTCAACCTCTTTCAATAAATCTACCTAAATTGAGGCTTTAGCTACAGAAAACATTTCTGCTCCATAGGAGCAAGTGCTCCGTTTATCACAATGGTTTCAAATTGTGATTTTACAGTGTCGTCAAAAGTCAGTATGAGGGAATAGATTTAAGATAAACTTACTAGATTAATCCAGAAAATATTTGTCATTTCTGGCGTAACAATATTATTGACAAGGCTTTCTTCACTGTCGGGCCAATGCCAATGAAATATTACACCAATTGGACTTGCTCATATATTTGTATGGAAGTGCCATTTACCGTCAATGAAACTTCCAGATATTTGGATGATATTTTCAATATAGATAACCCTTGTGTTGATTGCAGTGTTCCTCTTTTTTATCCAAAATAATTCAAATTGAATAAAGCTAAGCCTGCCGATACTTATGCAGCATTTCTTGATCTACACCTTAAAATTGACAATGGACTTATCTCTTCTAAACTTTATTACAAAAGAGACGATTTTGATTTCAATATTGTAAAATTCCCTCATCCTAACGGATATATTCTCAGTGCGCAATCGTTTTCTTCTGTTGGCGATTCTAGCAGTTAGAATAACATTTTAACCGAAAAGCTGCTTAAGCAAGAATATATATAGCATAATCTAAGAAAAACATTCTCTTAAGTTTACCATCGAACTTTTTCACTAATTGGATAGTGCAAGTGAAATCTTAAGGCGCTCCTGTGACACTGTATTTCACGTCCTGAATTTTATGGTGATGTGATTTACAAACTTCATTTAAAAGGTATATGACCCTATAGTACTACAACATACTGCATGTTAGGTTGTCAACCCTTTTGCAGTAGGCAATCACGCTAACCTCTTTGCATGTACGCCGACAAGAAAGGTTTAGTACTCTATGAACGCGACCTCTTAAATCCAGAAACGGACGGAGAACGTCGGATGTCTGTACTATTTCGTTTTTATCGTACCCTTTATTACTTTTCTACAGTTACTCTGTTTGCAGCTAAATCATTGAGTACACTAGCGATAGGTGGATACAGTTTGTTCACTTAAATGTTTTCGCTATACATGCACTTTACCACTATATTTGCCATCTCGGTTGTTGTAGATTAGTCGGAGAGGGGATACGTTTATTTACACTTTGTTTTTTAGGGTGGGGATGGAATAAGTGTGTGTTTCCTGTATGACTCATTTTTGTACTTTTATTGAGTCTGTTCAGGCTTGGGATGGAATAAGTGTGAGGTTTGGCGCCCCAAAACCGGTTCAACCCCACCCCAGTCACTTTTGCCACTGACCGTTCCAATGCGGTACTTCCATCTTCCCCCTATTGTATGTTTGTTTTGTCTTTGTGCATCTCTTGATGTTTTTATAGTTATGTACATTTGCTGTTTCCTTGAGTTGCTGTTTAGGCGGCTGTTTGTTCTGTATGTGGTGTTTCCTGCTCATTTTTGTACTTTTCGTAAAATTGGACATGCCCATTTGCTCCCTTTGTCCATCAACTATGTTAAAACGAAATCATTAAAAAGGGATATGAACCTATAGTACTACAACATACTACATGTCTGGTTGTCAACCCTTTTACAGCTTGGAATCACGCTGCCCTCTTTGAATGTACGCCGACAGGAAACTCTATGAAGACGCCATCTGAAGGTTTGAAGGAGGACGTCGGATCTCGTTTTTGCCGTACCCTTTATTACTTTTCGACAGTTACTCTTGTTGCAGCTCAATCATTGAGTGAACTAGCGATAGGTTGGTTCAGTTTATTTAACGTAAATATATTTCCGTTCTCCATGCAATTTACCACCGTGTTTGCCATCGCTGTTGTTGTAGATTAGCAGGAGATGGGTGTTTATTTACACTGTCTTTTAGGGTGGAGAAGGAATAAGTGTGAGGTTGGGTGCCCTTAAACCGGTTTAAACCCCTAGTGACTATTGTCATTGACCTTCCAAAGCGATACTTCCATCCCCCCTATTGTCTGTTTATTTTGTTTCTTTGTGGTTTGATAGTTATGTATATTTGCTGTTTTTTTTTCTTGTTGTGGTGCTGTTCGGTCGGCTGTTTGTTTTGTACGTAGTGTTTCCTGCCTAACTCATATTTGTACTTTACTTTTTCAAGATCTTAAAATTGACAATAGAAGGATTTCTTCTAAGATTCATGACAAAAGAGACGATTCTGATTTTAATATTGTAAATTACCCTCATCTTGACGAAGATGTTTCCCGTGCCCCATCTTACGGGGTTTACATATTGCAACTTATTCGTTTCGCAAACACGTGTTCTTCTGCTGACAATTTTAACAATCGAAATCTCAATTTAACCGAAATGCTGCTTTTGTCACTGACCGTTCCAAGGCGGTACTTCCATCTTCCCCCTATTGTATGTTTGTGTTGTCTTTGTGCGTCTCTTGATGTTTTTATAGGTATGTACATTTGCTGTTTCCTTGTGTTGCTGTTCAGGCGGCTGTTTGTTCTGTATGTGGTGTTTCCTGCATGACTCATTTTTGTACGTTTAAACAAGGATAAATACATCATTAACTAAGACCAGGCGTCCACTAGGACGCCGAAGGGTTCTCGTTGATATCGTAAATTCGGGATGATTTGTCATGCCTTCCGGATGTTCTGGAACCCTTCCGCGTCATTCCTGAACGCTTCTTTGCTCTTCGGGAGATTGATCGGGATCGAAAAAGATTCAGCATCCAAGTTTACAACATTTTAAAATTTGGACGCCGAAATTTTGGTTCCAGAAAGTCTCGGGGCCTTCTGGAACCCTTCGGGGCGTTCTGGAGCCATTCGCGGAAACTTTTCTGGGGTATTTGCGGCAAGGCTTCGGGATCTCCTATCCATCCCGAGCGGTTCCAGAATGAAGCCAAATTGATGCGGAAGGCTTCCCCCGAAAGCTTCAAGAATGCTTCCCGAGCACGCCGAAGGATTCCCGAATCCACGCGGAATACATGCCCAATGTATTATGAACGATTATGAACGATTCAGAATCGTCTCATATGTCAGCAAAACTTACAGCAAAATCCCTCTAATTCGATCATCAAAAATGGGCATAATTATGGGTTGCAGAGGCATTAAGCAACCACCTGCTTATAAAGGAAGTGGTCTCATTAGAGGGGTTCTACTGTATATTGCAGCTCATTCATTGAGTACGCTAGCAATAGATGGATCTAGTTTGTTTCACGTAAATGTTTTCGTGGGATGGGGATGGAATAAGTGTAAGGTTTGACGCCTCTTATCCGGTTTAACTAAACTCCCAGTGACAATTGTCACTGACCGTTCCAATGCGGTACTTCCATTCCCCCTATTGCGTGTTCGTTATGTCTCTGCACGCCACTTTGTGTCTTTCATATGCGTGTACGTTTGCTGATTTTTGTCTAGGTACTTTTAGGGCGACTGTGAGTCGTGTAATAGGTGTTTCCTGTACGACTCATACGTTTTTCTGAATTCGTAAAGCCATACTTTCGTTTGCAATGTTAGTTTGTCAAACGTTTTTTCAATTTTTTAGATTCAGTTTACTCAGCCTGTCGAAACAAGTATCACATTAATGTTGGAATTACTGCAGGCTAATGTTAGACTTATGATATTAACGTCTCATTAGGAATAAGTCTTCTTAGTGATCAAGGGATTCATTTGTATATACATGTCACTTGTCTTAACACGGTTCTTGAACTTCGAATTTTAACAGGTTGATTACTGTATAAACATTACTTTATCAACTGTAATGTAAGGATAATTTATCGGTAATCATTTATAATAGCTGACGCATTTGAAATTCGTTTTCAACGCACACTTGGAAATATATATTTATATGTTTAAACTGGACCTCTTGTTATTTGTAATTTTTACATGATATACATACAATGTATATAGAGTTAGAAAATATGTGATAGCATTGCAACGATGGTAGCTTCCTGTATGTTATCAAGTGTTTAATATACAGTACTATGAAAAATGAAAAACTATATCGCATTTCAAGACAAAATTATTATTGAAAAGTAAAGATACCGATATCGTCCAGATTCATTTGCTTTCATACCCCAATAACAAAATTATGATAGTGTCCTGGAATCAGGTTCAGTCTGTATGTATCTGTCCACCCCATATGTCTGCCGATCTATCAGTCCATCCATTTACCCGTCCGCCTGTCTGTACAACTGTAGACGCATGTGTCCTAATCTACCGTTTTGTGCTAAGTTTGTTTGGTGTCGTTGTGTCTTAATACTTATGTGTTTGTTCAGGTCTATAGTTTTCATCTCGTGTGTGTCTGGTCTTGTTTGCAATTTCCATCTCGTGTGTGTGTGTGTGTGTGTGTGCAGGTGCGTGCGAGTGTGTTTGTGTGTGTGCGCGCGTGAGTGTGCGTGTGTGTGTGGTTTTTTTACTTGCTTTCTATCGATGCTTTGGTGATGGTGGCGTTTTGTGTGTAGCTTTTCCTGCTTTACCTTACTACTGTTTCATTTATATTATTTTTATTTTTGGCAGTAAGCAATACACCTGCTAGTTTCATTTTGATCTGGCCAGTATTACTGGATTCTTGCACAGTTTCCATGGGGCGGGATTGCAGTTGGGTTATAGAGAATATCTTGTCACTGGCGGATATGTTTATCCGGTGAGGGTAGAAGATCGAAGGGCGAGCATTGTCAAACCTTTTAAACCATTTCCCCAGCATAGTGTCATATATATAAAGGCGCCTTTAACAATTCTGCATTGATAAGCACCACAAATTTATGAATATTTGCTGATCAATGCTGTTGAATATCAATGACAACACAAAGAAAGCTGAAAAATCCTGAATCAGCTTTCTGTTTTAGTTTCCTCAATATTGTGTTTTAAGCATGAATAACCCTGCTTTATTATAAGATTGATATATGTTATTTGTACATGGAATATACATACATGTGATTTGCACTTTTGCCTACGGAGAAAAGGGTTAAGCAATTAAGTAACATGTAATTCAAAAGTGAACTAGCTGATGGTCCTTTGCATAAAATAGTAGATTTAATATAAAATCATGTTACTTCATAACCTTCTTAATGTTAAGGTTTAAGTTGGCGATATTTACTGTGACACCTTCCAATATTGACCTTAAATCATTGTTTTTGAATGGAAAAGTAGTAAAGTCAAGCAGGCAAAGCCACATGCAAGACGCAACCACCACCAAAACACCGATAGACAGCATGACACACACACACACACACACACACAACCACACACCCAAACGCACACACACACACACACACACGAAATGAACACAGAAAACACCAAAATACACACAAGAAACAGGGACAAACGTTCCACAACATGAACAAACCACAAGCACAAAGACGCAAGGGAAACAAAAGGAAGGGTGACAAAGAGAGTACCGCCTTGGCAAGGTCAGCAGCAAAAACACCACTGGGGGTTTAAACCGGTTTACGGACGTCCTAACCTCACACTTCTCTTTACATTGCTTGATTTTGATTATTTACAATTTCAGATACAATCAAGCACGACTCTATGCTAACCGTTGAATTGATGGAATGTTTGCATCAACGTGAGGGAACTGAACACATTCACTAGAAGGAAGAGCCATTTGTGCCAAAGGCATTTGTGGATGATCAATTTGTGCAGCCACAGAAGAATTAAACTGGACAGCAGATTTGAACAGATCATCTGCTCACCCTCAGACTTTTGACTGTAATTTAGTACATATTGTATGTAATAGTGTTGTGAGTCGCTGGTAGATTGGGTAGAATAAATAAGTTGTTCTCTGGTAAAAAGTGTCTTATTTCATTACAAACAGTTTACACCCAGACCAATCACTATGGTTCTGACTGCTCAGGATCTACACTTATTGTCACTCATCAGAATCTTTAGTAAATTGTTTTAAATCTTATACAATGTCTAACTGGATCAGATACCTCATCATGTGCAATCTGGTCCAGTTAGACATACACTGTTTGCATAGCAATAAGACCCCCTTTCTCAGACAGTGTCTCAAATGCTAGTACAACATTACAATTATGTATTCTCATAGACATAACTGAATTGGTTTCCAATGGAAAAATAATTAGCTTTATAAGAATTCTGGTTTAGTTTTCAGTTACTGTATATGACATATGAATTCTTATATAGCCTAATCATGTTGTGCAACAGAATAACAAATAATATTATTTCTCAGTTTACAAAAAGAGAAAGCCATCTAATGTTTCGTTTATAGTATTTTTGAAACATTTTAACAACACATATGAGAATAATTTGAATTGTTCATTAAAGGTATTTGATATTGTGTTATATTTTCTCTCTATTAATGTCCCTTTTTATCCGTACTGTTATTGTGTAAACAACAGCGAGACAAAATAATAACGTCATTTATCATTGATGTCAAAATAAAATAGGTCAAAATAGTTCCGTATTCTTACGCACCCATATAAGGAAGTGACTGGTTATCAAATTTTGGTACCAAGCCTTATTGCCTATAGTATCTAGGAAAAGGGAAAAATGCACTCCATATAAGGTAGTGGTAGGATATAAAAAAAAAAAAGATCCAGCCATCTGTTTCACGGTCGCTTTAGCGGTTGGTGACAGGATTAAATCGTTGTCATTAGCATTCGTTACTTACCGTTCTAGTTAGCCCATAGTTCGATCTGAATTGTTTTATTGTCATTTTCTTTTGAACTTAAAGTTTTAAACATTGTATGGTCAGAAAATGCTAGTAAAACCTGGAATATCATACACTTTCTGTCTGATTCAGATATGTGTGTATGTTGTTTCATCAGCGATATGTTGAAGAATAAGGTTATTGTCTTTCATTTTGAATATGTCACAGTCAATGAAATCATTCGAACATGATATAATACTTCAATTTCGTGGTGCCTATACAATTAAATATTTCTGGATGAAAAATAGGTCGTTCTCGACTCCAATCTGCAGGAACATCAGTCTTTGTTATCAATACACTATTCATTCAATATTTACAAATATAAATGTATAATAGTACAAATACGAGCCATGCAGGAAACACAACCGCCGCCCGAACGGCACAAGAAAACACAACAAATGCACATAACTATCAAAACACAAAGAGACGCGCAAAAACAAAACAAACAATAGGGGGAGATGAAAGTGTAATATAGTGCAAAAGCTGTGACTCGACTAGGACTCTACCCGGATACAAACACCCCCTCTACAAAATAATTCGTCCCAAATTCTTACTCAATGAACACTCCACGAGTTTCTTATTATTACAGTTATATTTCATATAACTTACAAATGTAACATGGTGGAAACGTTGTGACTCGACTGGGGTTCGAACCCACGGCCTCTGGCTTACCATGTCAACACCCTACCGACTAAACTACCAAGCCACACAGTCTAAGCCTATCAATTGTTTCACCACAATCTCTACCCGGCTACAGAAGAACCGCTTTGGAACGGTCAGTGACAGTGTAAATAAACATATCCTCTCTCCGAAGCATAATCTGAGAGTATCATACATCAATACACTTCTAGAATTTCTCAGTCAAACAGTTTTATTGGAAATCCCCAAATACAGACATTTGTCAATCCCTACCCCCTTCTGAATTTTATCTCTTAACCCTTTCGCTGCCAAACTCTGTCGTCTGCTAACTTTGTCGTCTGCTACAAGTTTTCATTCTCTTGATTTTCTTCATTTTTGTTTCAAAATCATAGTTACAGTAACAAACAGTTTGAATCCTGATGAGACGCCGAGTTACTCGGCGTCTCATCTAGATCCAAACTGTTTGCATAGGTAATCACAGATCCGACATTTGCAGCAAAAGGGTTAATGCAGATGGCTTATACACAATTATGAGTCTTTAACTTATACACAATTATGAGTCTTTAATCTGATCTGGAGTATCAAATCGCGCACTGTAACGTATGCGGAAATCACCTTTGAATAATTACATTACATGTCTTAAGTATCTGGTTTTCAGAAAAGAACACAACAAGAACAAACAAATACCTCGCCCATTACAGATACGATACCGATTAGAAGGTGGACAAAGACCAATCACCAAAACATTATACGATCAGGTAGTGTAGATATGACCACCATTTACGATGAAAGATTAAATTAAATAAAAGGTAACAACTAGTATTACCTACATTATAACCGGTTTTATTCCTTCCTCCATTGTTTGAAATGAAATCAAAAATGTTGTAAGAGAACTTGTAACGGTTATGATACCACTCCCGGGCGTAGGACATTGAGTGACGTGTAATCCAGTTTAATAGCTCTCGCAATATTTGAAAAGTCATGCGCACTGGTTATTTTCATTTAAATACACTGTCATGATATACATTAACAGTGTGTATCAACCGGGTGGCGTTTCGTGTCGTCCTCGTCTTGTCATGTAATTCATTATGCAGGGTGTATGCATAACATAATACGTATGTTGCTACTGAATGCGCGGCGGTCGTACAGTTACTCTGTTTGCAATTCAATCATTGAGTACACTAGCCAATAGTTGGACCCAGTTTGCTTCACTTAAATATAATTCCATCTTCCCCATGTTGTCTTTGTATGTCTATTTTTGTATTTTGATAGACTTTCACATTTGCTGTACTTTCTTGCATGGTGCTGTTTGGGTGGATGTGTGTTTTACGTGCTGCATGGCTCATACATGTTCTTTCACCGACAAATAAAATCGTTTGCTGTAGTTATTTTTCGGGTTGAACATGCAGACTTATTCTGTAAGGGCCGAATGAGAAAAAATGTGGATATTCATATAGCTGGCATCCTAGTTTTGATTCTATTGTAAACTTTGGAAATAATCCAATAAAATTATTGATTTACAGCCTGCCCAGCCAATATGTACTGATAACATCTACGTCTGTTTGTTTGTCTCTTAACCATATAATAATGAATATTCATATACGTTTTACCTTGTAATTTGATATATAGGATATCGACTGCACTCTCTTACACCGGTTACATTACATATACATCTGTAGTTGGCTAAGAAAGTAGTCCGAAATAAAACTAACTCCCGTATAAAACAGACAGTAAAATGTTTTGTGTGTTTCGTTGACAGTTCAACGGAAGAAAAGCAAAAGGCTGGGATTTCCCAATAAGTTGTGTGCCCTTTGGGGTTATAGCAGAATGTCAGTGCCCTTATAAGAAGTTCTGAATCTACAGTTTGTAGAAACTGTTTTCATTTCATTTTGTTTGTTTACATTTGTACAATAATCGAAGCGTAAAGCGGCATGAAAATAGGTCATCAAATATTCTCTGAAATTAAATTGTATTACCAGTTTTATGATAAATTAAAAGCTATTTGTTCTTAATTCAGGCTATTTTGATATAAAGTATCGACTCAGATAACTATAAAACACAAACTATTTGTTTTGCCAAGATTCTTGTCATGAGCCAATCGCAGAGGTGTATGTGAGAATAACGAACGACAACTGTGCAAGGAGATTGTATCGACTGAGTACGAAGTATTTCCGTACAGAAAAGATATGCCTACGTGATGCATGGGACCACACGAGAGTGAAAAAATGGCCGAAGTACGAGGTCGATATCCAACTTGCACACTGCGATAGTCATCATTGCTGCTTGTAATGACAAGAGACTATGCAGTGAAAGTGTAGTCTGTATTGCCCACTTTTGTACTGTGTTAGAAAGTATACGTCAAGGTGGTCACTACAACGTCGCCGACCATTCCCTATTACTTTCTCACTACGTACGGTTTGTGCAGGATCAAAACCTGTCCACGACCAATTCGTCCTACACGTCCTCCACGTGTACCAAGACACGACAACGCCCCCACTGTATTTCTATAGGTTCAGACCAGGCCTCATAATCCGCCCTTGAATAGAAAAAAGAAGAACATGAGAAAAGGGGAATAGAGATAGAGAGGGGAGAGAAAGGGGAGACCGAGATAGAGAGACAGGCAGAAAGAGACAGAGTAAGGACAGAGGGAGAGAGTAAGGACAGAGAGAGAGAGAACGAGAGAGAGGAAACAAAGGGGGTATATATACATAGAGAGACATGGAGATGGAGAGATAGAGATAGAATAAGGAGAGATGGTATGTGTAAGCGGGATTCTACTTCTTTTACAACACGCAAATAGAGCTGATTTGAAAACAAAATGTTATCTGCTATAGAATGGATGTGTGGTTAAAAGTTTTGCATACAATATGCCGTCTGCAGAGGTTTAGTAAATATATATAATGTTTGCTTGATTGCTATACCGATTTTTCTGTTCAATTTGACCAGTACTTACGTGTCCACCATTTTGTCGTCTCCTTCAAATGTATATACATGTATAGACATTCCTATAAAAAATATCGAATCAAAGTTCATAGAAAAGGCCAATATCACAGGGGGCAGATACGCAAGATAATCAGTAATGCTGATGAAAGGATTAATAATTAATTGAATGTTAATCGCATATGTTTTGTATTTTCACTTTCAGTAATTAGCATTGTAGCCTAATAATTATCGCATTATTGTCTACTTTCAGTCCAAATGACCGTTCAGCCGACAGTACCCTGTTCGCTGAGCCATTCGCCTACAATAAGAGATGGCAACCTCGTACGGATGGGATACACTGAAAAGCGTCTCTGTAATTTCGAGCTGGGCCAGCCGGAATTCTAACCCCGGACAACTGTGTTTATCAGATTAACGCTCGACAACTATGCCAAACCAACACCACAAGTAATTAGTGATATTCTTTAGGAATCGCCCATTTTGCATTTACCCTTTCGCTGCCATTGGCGAATGGCGACTCGGTATTTACCTAAATAGTTTGTATCCAGACGAGACATCGATTCATTCGGCATATCATCAAGATTCAAACTATTTGATGCTATGATTATATTTCTTAAAAGACCATCGATTTTTTTTTTAAAAAATGAAATTTACAGCACACGACGTTACC
The DNA here is from genome assembly GCA_963576725.1 of Azorinus chamasolen. NCBI lineage: Eukaryota > Metazoa > Mollusca > Bivalvia > Cardiida > Solecurtidae > Azorinus > Azorinus chamasolen. The sequence continues at coordinate 27,889 of CAUYWK010000124.1, read as the reverse complement.
TGGCAACGAAAGGGTTAGCCCTTTCCCTGTTCTATATTTAGTCCAAATTTCAATATCTACTGAATATCCATGGACAAAATAGTTATAATGAATACGGAAGATGGAAAAATGTTGCCATATTAGAACGTAAAGAAGCAGAACTATCAGATTCCATTAGCGAACAGAGCAGACCCTGATATAGGAGCCGTCTGATATGGGTCTACTCTGTTTGCAAATGCGTGATAACACGTTTATATGAAGGGAATGACTGAAGATGTTCGACTCTCTCGATATACATTAAAACCTCGATAATTCCAAATTTTAGTATCGAATCACTGAGACGCCTTTAGGCAGGTGTCCACTTACTTAACAATCGACGTCACGCAGGAAACTCCCAAATGAGCTTTCTGTGTGACTGACATCCTACATTGAGCTGCCAATTGTCTTAAAGATCGTTAAACGTAAGCATTTGAGTGTTCGAATATTCGAGGTTTTACTTTATATTAGCAAATACCTTATTGCATATGGATGTTCACTCACTATAGACAGATAAAAACGTTCTCTTAGCATGATCACTATGATTTTACAATGTATACAGCTCTATTGTTGTATATAAGAATGCTTTGCTTTATCTATGGATGTTTGCTTTTAGTTACTGTATGTGCTGTCTTATATTAGCATATGTCATATGAGCCAAATGATTACTATAAAAGCTGCATTGAATTCAGAGACAACTTTGGTCCTGATTACATACTGGATCACCTAGCATATGACCAGGGTCCATGCTGTCTCGATATGCCCTATTAACATCTGATAATATAAGTACTTGCTTAAACTATGATAATAATTATCTTAAATTATGGAATTAGACTAAATTCCGTGCTAAAACACAAGCTTGATCTATTTTTTTTTATACATATGATTAAGGGAGGCAAATCCGTTCTAGACACCTTTTTACTATGGCAGCATTGTCTCCATTTATCTATTAAACTGTGATCCCTTAACATACAAGCATTAACAATTTAAAGACGATATGTCTTAGATCTAACTATTTTACAATCATAAATGGTGAGAACTATTTAAATTAAAATGGAAATTTTAAATATATCTATATATCTTATATGCATTTCTTCAATATGCTAAACTTTATCCCATATTAACAGGCTGTTTCGTTTTAAAGTGGTATTGTTTTTATGTTACTATAGTCGGCAAATAGCTTCTGATATAGCTTATGCTATTTGTTGTAAACTCGGCTGACAATAAAGCTTCTTGTATCTTGTAAGAACACATTCAAAAGTATACAGCCTAAAGGAAAATAATTGTTCAATTACAAACAATGCATAGCAAGATCAGTTGCAAATTTCATGATATTATGGTCTGAATCCACACATATATAACGTTTATAAATGCTTTCATAACATAGATAAACCGACTCACAAAGGATGCCTTTGACCTTAATACAAACAGTTCACTGAAATGCAATCTTAAAAAGGGAGACAACTCATTTACGTTTTGTTCACAGCTCTACTCAGTGGATTACCTCCCTTGCTTACATTCTTGCTGCAAATAAAACAAATGCAAACCAAGAGCAAGGAATCTCTATAGGAGCTGTCCCATCCGGATATACAATGTTTACGGAATAATGCATTCAAATCCACGATTAAGTTATAAGTTGCATGTTGTTCGAGGCCACATGCAAGCCTATATCTGAATTGTTATTCTATAGGACTGATGGGGATAAACCTTTTTTTATTTTTGCAAACACAAGTGCCCATTAAACACTGGATAAACTTCGTCTGTTAATTTATTATTTGCAGTATCGGAAAAAATACGCTACATGCCTATCAATGGGACATACGGTCCTGATAGCAGACAGAGTGTCATGTTTTATGGGACCAGACCACATCCCGTTTACTTAGGTCATCTCGGCAGCTCAATTCATCTCCCTGTGTTGACTGTGATGATGATCTTTACTAAGAGTTGTCGAAAAGGCGAATTAACCCTTTCCCTTATGTAAGCACATTTTGACGCATCTGAATACAGAGTAGACCCAGATCAGACGGCTCCTTTAGGAGCCGTCTGATCAGGGTCTGCTCCGTTTACTTATGGTGTAATACATGTCTGATTCTACAGCTTCTGCCTGAGGCGCAATGAGTAGTGTATAATTAAGGATGCTCCCTTATGCTTATGCTCGTTTATGCTCGCTTATGCCCGTGCACCTCGTGCATAGCGCGTATGTGTTCTTATGCTCTTATGGCACATGCCTAAGCGCGCATCAGATACACGACAGAGTTGAGGACGTCGCGCAACGCACGCGTCACGTGCGGGATGTATTTGCTCTCTTATGGATGAACATCCCTTAACCTGTTTAATGCCCAGTGTAAGTATATTTCTACAGCATTCTTCTACACCTACACCTAAACTTGTTCTAAATTATGACACTATGAAACTAATATACATTTCGTAAGTTAACAGGTCATGGAAAACTTTACATTTTTCTTTTCAAATCCACACACCATGACATGACAACAAATCAGCTCATTTATTTAAATTTTGACCCATGTAGGTTTTATTTAAGATGAATCGTGGTACTTTAGTAATTTGATACCTCAGTATATACCTTAAGGGTGCTCCCTTATGCTTATGCTCGTTTATGCTCGCTTATGCCCGTGCACCTCGTGCATAGCGCGTATGTGTTCTTATGCTCTTATGGCACGTGCCTAAGCGCGCATCAGATGCACGGCAGAGTTGTGGACGTCGCGCAACGCACGCGTCACGTGCGGGAGGTATTTGCTCTCTTATGCTCGCTTATGGATGAGCACCCCTTAACCTGTTTAATGCTCAGTGTAAGTACATTTCCACAGCATTCTTCTACACCTACACTTGTTCTAAATTATGACACTATGAAACTAATATACATTTCGTAAGTTAACAGGTCATGGAAAACTTTACTTTTTTCTTTTCAAATCCACACACCATGACATGACAACAAATCAGCTCATTTATTTACATTTTGACCCATGTAGGTTTTATTTAAGATGAATCGTGGTACTTTAGTAATTTGATACCTCAGTATATACCTTAAGGGTGCTCCCTTATGCTTATGCTCGTTTATGCTCGCTTATGCCCGTGTACCTCGTGCATAGTGCGTATATGTTCTTATGCTCTTATGGCACGTGCCTAAGCGCGCATCAGATGCACGACAGAGTTGAAGACGTCGCGCGACGCACGCGTCACGTGCGGGAGGTATTTGCTCTCTTATGCTCGCTTATGGATGAGCATCCCTTAACCTGTTTAATGCTCAGTGTAAGTACATTTCCACAGCATTCTTCTACACCTACACTTGTTCCAAATTATGACACTATGAAACTAATATACATTTCGTAGGTCATGGAAAACTTTACATTTTTCTTTTCAGATCCACACACCATGACATGACAACAAATCAGCTCATTTATTAAAATTTTGACCCATGTACGATTTTTAAGGTGAATGGTACTTTAGTAATTTGATACCCAGTATATACCTGTAACTGACTGTAGCATGTCATCTGCTGATGAAACGTGGGCTGACTATTCTGTATTGACTCATTAAGTGATCTGTTGTCAATGGGAAAAGTGGCAAACGGTATCGAGCCAAGCAGAATGCCTCAGATACATGTAGCAGATGTTGTTTGTTGAATTCATTTACGCAATAGTGCTTGGGAGACGATGATTTGGATAAAAATATGAACTACTTTTCGTCATACCCTTTATTACTAAGCGCGTTTGTAATTGCTTTCGGCAAAACAAAACAACATGTTTGTCTGCCTCAGTTCTCAATACTATTTTCTTCCAGTTTTGTTTAGGAAATACGGGCATTAGTGTCAGACAGTTTGGATAAAGACGTGATAATTACATGTATTATCGTAGACAAAACCATACCTATATTACCCTTTTAACATACAAAAGGTTAAACCATCAGCTGATGTTGTGAGCGTATTCAGTTATGCGAAACTACAATTCATTCATAGAAAAAGAAGACTTACCCTTATTCTGTGTGTCTATATTGTTTGTCTTTATCCTTATCACGAATCACAAATATTTTAAAGAGTGAAGATCTAGACCAAATACAATCTAATTTTAAGACCTACTCTGAATTCTATAATCCAGAATATAGGATCCACCACAAACCTTCAAACATGTCCAATTTTCAGTAGAAGATACAATGAAAGGGTAGAATACATTATTTATAGAAAAAAATAGCATTCGCCCTTATTCTGTGTTTATATATAGTTTGTTTTTGGCTTTATCATGAAACACAAACATTTAAAAGAGTATAGATCTAGAACAAATGCAATCTAAAGTAGCTTCCCAGTATATAGGATCAACCACAGAACTTCAAACATGTTCCATTTTCATCAGAAGATACTGCGAAAGGGTAGACATACTAAGAGAAGAACTAGCATAACCGGTTTGTTTCACACTCGAATGTTCTAGAAGTATGGGCTGATGTCAACTGATTCACGCCCTTACCTCACGTGGGGTTAACTCTTAAATAAACTGCTGTTTTTGCCAGTGGCATGTTATTTTGACATTTCATAGAAACGTTTTTCCTGTAAGTCTCGTGTTGGATTTGGCCTCGACGGAGCAACAATGAGAGGGCAACAAAAATGGCAACTCCTTTTTAGATAGGTACGTTTAATTAATTTATTTCTTTTCTACATAATATATATAATTTATATGTATGCATAACAGAAATGAATACGATTGAAAATGATGAATATCATACAGAACGAATGGCGCATAGTTTATCGTAAACAAATTAATCAAACACTATCCAGAACCATTTCTTAACATAAAGATATCATGAATATTTATTAACTGACTTTTACAATGGCATATATAAACATGTATTTTTGGTATAAACTGTAAAGTTAGATATATTACAATTTCATAAGCAAACCGAGCAGATCATCCAGTCGTCTGTTCTGAGTTTACTGTGTTTGCAAAGAAGTGAAAATGCTTTTGTATGAAGAAACAGTTAAGGTTAGATTTCATTATTTATCTCATGACTGAAAATGAATTCTTTGTATGAACATCTTTTTTTTATCAATTCCATTTGTACAAATCAGTTATTACGGTGTAACACAAGTGTATTGAATTCGTATGAAATGGGTGATGTTAACACATTGCAATATAGTCCATTGAAATATGATACATTAATGACTCCCAACTAAACAGAACTGTTCATATAACACATGCAGGTTAACTGCTAAATAGAATAGAGTGTTTATGAGTACTAATTTATTAATATAAACAGTTCCTGGGTGTACACACGTGATTTAATACAAACATAAATGTATCATATCTGTTTAATATGGAAGTTTATACTGCCCCCCCCCCACACACACCCCTTATATAAAGAATGTGTGTGTGAAAATCTCGTAGTTAAATGACATGAAAATGCTTTAAAATGATATAGTTATAAGTTACACATATAATATAACATGTAAATTTTGACTGTCTTATATTAAGCACTGAATTATAAGTAATTCATATTTCTTGAAACAAGTGAAAATAACTGTGTTTTGCCGTGAAAGGGACCAGATTTATTCAACATAGTATCTAAAATTTTAAAAGGGATATATTTCGTAAAAATAGATTCAGCAATGTAAGTCAATAAGTAATATACTTACTTAGAAGTGTGTAAAAGGAACGTTATTCTAGTTAATATACAATGTGTTCTTTTTAGTAATTTACACTAATTATAACTTAAACAAATCACAAATCAATATATTTTGTTTAATATAAACTACATGTATCTGTCTTTTACAAATATATAATCGTATTGCATAATTATAACTCATAAAAAAAACATAAAACTGTCTATACATAAATATCAATTTTCATGTAAATGCACAGAAACCATTAGCTTACATATATTACAGATATGTTAAATTAAAAAATTGGTTCAAATAAATATTACTCTTTATTTAACTACACAGAAAACGTTATCGCGAATATATTAAAGATATGTTATTTTTCAAGTTTTTTAGCCATATTATTGCATATCACGGGGTCCATTTCATCTTCCGTAGTTTAACTTCTCCCTTTCCAACATAAATCTGATAAGCCTAATCAATAGCTGGTTCGGGTTTACGCTGTATTTATATAATACGAAGCTAAAGTGAGAATTTATGTTTAGTCATAACATATTGTTAGGAAATCGGTCAATATTGCAGATGTGTTTTGCTAATGTTAACTAGATTCTCATTGTTTCAGTTACAGCTGATGTAGGATGGACAGACGGTTGTCGATAGTCAATTATGATCATGCTAACACAAGTTAACAGTGTGGGTACAGGATAGGCGTGACGATTCAGGGTCACACCTATGAAGAACTCAATCAAAACATTAAGCAGACAACAACTTGAACATAAATACAAAGTTAATAGGCCTGCTCTAGTTTCTATGAAGATTTGTGCAATGAGTGATATCGGATATATCAGCCATATAATGTTGTGTTGGATGATGAGTTATTTGATACAGTATGGTATACACTGTTTTAACCCTTTACTCCATAAATACGACTTTCTAAGCTTTTTGCAAACACAAAATGGCGTTTTGATATTGCGACAAGTAGTTGAATGTTTTTAATAAAATATGTTAAAGATGTGAACATTTACGAACAGGTGTATTAGATGATACATGTACATGTATAACATTATGTATATTTATGAAATGTTGATATTATGTAAGGCTGCGTGGGAAATGTGAAAAAGCGCATGCATGTATGTGAAAATAAATATTAAACATCTTGTAGTTTGTTAGTGTATGAATCCTATAGTTTCAAACCAAGTAAACATTCATTTGTAGAAAATAATGTCGAAAGGTAAATTAGTATATATATTCCATTGCAAAAGCAACTGTGCATTAACCCTTCACTCCATGAATATCCATGTAAATAAAACGATGTCATTAATATTAGATTCATTTTTATAATGTTATATGGTCACAGGAATTTTTGGTCATGGAGGAAACGATATTGTCATATCTATATTTATAATTATTCCATAAGCAAACAGAGCAAACCCAAATCAGACGGCTCCTACAGGGACCGTCTGATCTCGGTCTACTCTGTTTGCTAAGGCGTAGAAAGGCGTATTAATGGAGGAAAGGGTTAAGGTTTGTGGTAAGCAAACTCATTTTCCATTTCTATAGTTTTATGTATGAATGGTAGTGACCATTTGAGATTGGAACTTTAAATCGAAATGGAAATACTGCACTTGCTTATGCAAAAGAATTATATGTAAACGACAGAGTGACTAGTCATGATCGATACTGTTCTTTGATAACGCCGTGTATGGAGAATAAAAACAAAGAAATCACATCTATGGTGACATTTGCTAACACCACTTTAATATCTGAAAAGTGAAACCTGTAACTTTTCACGATAACCAGATAAATATACATGTATTAGCACTATTGTGTCATAAACTACCGCCAGTAAATGAATTTCATGTCACTACTTATCTAAAAGTATAAAATTGGATTCGAATGACTGCGCATTATTGTACAAGGACATAGAATATCAGTGAACACCAGTGACTTTTCGGGAAGAACAGGCTATCTATTTTGTTAGATAAGTTAACAAGAAATTCATTAACTGGTGGCAATATATGACATTAACAGGTCATTTTGACGCGATAAGATAAGATAATTATCACGTTTTTATGAAACACATCTATGATGTAGGATGAACAGATGGTTGTCGATAGTCAATTATGATCATGCTAACACAAGTTAACAGTGTGGGTAAAGAATAGACGTGACGATTCAGGGTCACAATTATGAAGACCTCAATCAAAACATTAAGCAGATAACAACTTGAACAGAAATACAAAGTTAATAGGCCTGCTCAAGTTTCTATGAAGATTTGTGCAATGAGTGACATCGGATATATAAGCCATATAATGGTGTGTTGGATAATGACACTAACAGGTCATTTGACGCGATAAGATACGATAATTATCTGGTTTTTATGAAAAGATTCCACTTTCCATATAATTATGTGAGATATTAATTAGAAACGTTTTACGTGGTTAACTTCTAAGTGGTAATTGGCACCACAACATACACATCTAGTTCTTTACTGATCAATACATTAATGTGCTTTGTGGCATACATGTATATGACAAAGAGCAGTTATAATGAATTTCATGTTACCACTTATCTAAAAATAGAAAATTGTATTCGGATGACTGCGGTATTGGTCCAATAATGTGCAAGGACATAGAATATCAGCAAACACCACTGACTTTTCTGGAAGAACAGGATTATCTATTTTTAAACAAGTTAACAAGAAAAAGTCGAAAAAAAAACATCGCGTTAATTATATTATGTGATGGCAGTATATGGCACTAACAGGTCATTTAAACGCGATAAGATAATTATCAGGTTTTCATGAAAAGATTCCATTTTTCACTTATTAGATACTTGTGTGAGTTATTAACAAGAAACTTTCCCGAAGGCTAAGTGGTAAGTGGTGTCAGAAATACGTCACTATAAGATACACATTAAGTTCTTTACTGATAAATACATTAATATGCTTTATTGAATATGTGATATGTTACATTGTGGACGTTATATAAATCTTCTCTGACATCAATCAATATCTGTTTCTTGAGTCGTGGGTACATGGATCTCCTAAAGGTTTTCCAATGCCCGATTTTCTATCATAAGGGCTAGCTTCCACCGTGTAATTTGCTGAACTTTGTACCCGATATGGTATGTCCGATAATTAGCGAAAATATCAACGCACTGACTTGCCATTTATACTACCATGTCTGTGATGTGTCCGATGAGCAGAAGAGGCAGTCATGCGGAGGGGATTACAGATCGGAGGAGGTGACGAAGACGGCACTAAGAGGGTAATGGAGGTTGTGATAAGGGAAGGAGATATTGGGGTTGAGAATAGGAGGTCTTAATGAGGGAAGAGTTCAGCTGAGTGAGAGATGCATTTAGAGACTGTATTGAAGTTCAGACAGAAGAAATGTGAATAAAGTTTGAATAGCAGAAGGAATAAAGAAAATATCATGTCTCCCTTAGATATAAGGTGGTGTGAAACAAAAACACCATATACTCCCTTTTGTTTTATACATCCTTTTATTGATGTCACATTGTACTCTAATACATTACACCACGTATGCGCTGCCCATTCATAGTAGTAATAATAAGATAATTATATTGCCCTGGTCACAATTTATTTTGTGCGTCAATACAATAATATGATCAAGAAGGAACATATAGTAAAATCAAACAATTACAACAGTATGCAACACATGCTGAACTAGACAAGATACAGTGTTATGCTGGAATGTTTTTCATCACAACACAACATTTTTAAGTTGACACATTGACAGCATAACTACTAAGTTTTATCTCCTCTTTATATATAACTAATATTATAGAGCTTTAACACAAAATGGCTGTCACATATTTCAAAAGTCAGATAAATATCGTTAAACCACATATCAGTTTCTTCAAATAAGAAGCATTAATGATAAACGTTTGAGAATAATTCCTGTGTAATGTTTATCACGTTCCAGCCCATCACACTTTGAGCTTTTTAACGACAGGTTCCATTTCCGTTTCGTCGTCATCGTCCTCCCCATTTACTTCTGGGGACTCATACTCCTCCAAGATGGCGTCGAAGAGATATTTTCGTTTGCTCATGGCATACTTCCAGCTTTCTTCCACTTGATAATTTTCATCATCCCGAAGATTCTTCGCAGTTTCTTTTACGACTTTGTAGATTGGGTCTTTTGTCATGGCGATGTACGAAATCCATTTTTCTAAAAAGGTAGACATGACACATTTGCGATATACGCCTTTCATCTCCTCATATGCACGATGTCGAGCGTCTTGTTCTTTTAGTTTGTTCTTTTTCATTAGATGTTTCACCTCTTCTTCGAATGTGGATTGCAGTTTATGAAACACTTCCCCCACAATACTGTTCCACACATCATACCCCTCAGTCGACTGGCTGTCAGAATCGTCCGTGTACTCTTCTGTCGTTGATTCACTGTCGGAGATATCCGATGATTCAGATCCATCTATAGATGGTTCCCATCCATGTATACTATTTTATGGCGTATCATATTGTCCAACCTCGCAAATGTTTTGAAACAAATGTCACACTCGCTCATTTTAAACGTATTTCCTCCCCAAATGCCAGATTCAGAATGAGTTGGGGGGTACTCGGGTCCGATGAAATTATGCTTACACCATAATCGTCCTGCTGTCTAGGTCTCTGTGATTTCAGTCGCTTATGCACAATGTCACCCTTTTTACTTTGACATCCGTAAAAGGGTGACATTTGACATCCGTTCATCCTTGACTTGAGTCCCTGGTATCGCACCGTTTGCTGTTTCTTTCTGTTGTCGCTCTCACTCTGCCTTAACCCTGGTTGTAATCTGTTCAGCTGGTAAAACCACTTGCAAATAATATTTCTGAGGTTTCTGTCTCTGTTTTCCCGTTGTCTGGTCTCCATTGATCCGAGCGAGTACCTTTTCTAATTGTTTAGCATCCATTTTCTGCTGTTTACTCACGGCAACAGTCGGCATGTGACTAATATCGGTAATAGACCTTCTGTTTAATTTATGCGTTTGCATTGAAGTAGCTTCTAGAAGTGACTGTTTATAAAATATTGTTCCATACAGCCGCCTACGTCCTCCGCCATAAGCAGATGCAACCAAAGTACGTATTCATGTGTTATGGGTACCTGTACCTTCTGCACTGTCAAATCGTCCGTCTTCTCTTTCATTAGTGATGTTCCTCCGCGATATACGCATATTGTGTGCTAGTTCTAATGAATCTAAAATTAAGGGACGATCTGTATCTAATGTGTGGAACAAGTGTGACCCAGCACAGTTGCATATATACATGTTTATGGTAATAAATATATCAACATAATAAAATTACAGTGACATTTGTCGGCCATACATACAACAGGCAAACCATATGAAGAGCTCAAGCCACAATAGTATAGGCCTCGCTTTGATTAAATCATAATCAGAGTACCGGTATTCGACTTGGCTTTATCTTGCTATTCCGTCACATGAATTCAACCAATCAAATTATAATTTATGAATTAACTTTACCTTGCATTACTCAACAATCTCAACTGTTTTCCACCCACGTTGCATGATTTGTTTCGTTACTCAACGTGTATTGTATTCGACTGGGAATTGTTTTCGTTGCTTATTGATACAGACCCAGTCGAACACGGCTAGCGTCTTCACAGAACACTGTCGTTTCTTCCATATAAGGGATGCATGTATTAAATAGGTCTGCACAATAAATACACCAAGTGTTAACAAAGACTTTTCAAGGTAATTGGGCGCGATTTACATGTAAACTTATATCAAGTGTATATGTAAACATGACCTATGTCTAGTGACAGAGGCCATGGTATAGTTGATTAGATACTGTAACCAAAACACTGAAGTTGACTAAACGCATACAACGCTGTCAGTGGAAAGATATGACATATGTCATCATGGCTTCGTGGTAAAATAAAGGGCATTTATCAAATTATTTGCAACAACTTTCACTCTATTTCTGACTGTTTTTAAATGACTGCATAGTATTGGTTGGTGCATACTGTGTCACTTATTTTTTTATGTCACTTGTTTAACAGTTTCACAGTTTATTTAAATACTGTTGTGTCTTTGATTTCGTTACTCATGTTGTAGAGTTGTCTGGAGGGGGAGTTTTACTTTACATTGTGATTTGGATGCAGATAGGATAAGCGTGAAGTTGAGTACCCACACAGATGGTTTAAGCCTCCAGCAGCCTTTTTGGCCACTGAACCTTCCAAGATGGTACCCCTTCTTTCAAATTATAATCTACTTTGTTTTTTAAATGATAAATGTTTTATGTCTTTTTGGTACGTTTTGTCTTGTAATTGTGCTGTTTCTATTTGAAGCGTAGCGCTCCTTGTAGGACTGTATCACCGGCTTCATGGAATCATCTTATGTGTAAGAATATGGGAATAGACAAATACATGCCTGTCACCTAACCACTAAAAATAGACATTACGCCATTTTACTCTCTTGTCGACACAATACTAGATTCTACTTGTACAATCTGGTTCCAAAGTCACGTGACCATGCATTTCTATATATCTCCTTTTAATTTCGGTTCTGTTATATCATGTCTCAGTAGCCATCTATATGCTTGTAGTGAGAGACGAAAACTATAACATGGATTATACGCGTTTTCCTTTTGGAATGCCAGATCGCTCAGAAAAAGGCCGTCTTATCAATTCAGTACTTGAGGAACGTTTTAAACTACAAAAGATACATCGTTTATCCAATGCGTGTGGCTTTGTCAATATCATTCAACACAAGTGTTTAAAATGTGCAGCTCTTCAATCAGATGTAATCTACGGACAAATACAGTACGATGACATCATAATACCACATGTATGATTAGAAGTAGATGGACATACTGTGGATAATACTTACGTTGAAGACATACCAGAATCTTTGTTTGTCCAACTAAAAGAGTCATCTAGATACCAGAAAACAAGTCCTTCAAGTTCACTCCAGGAGAGTACAAGGTTATTCTTAGGGGACAATGACACCAATCAAAAAGGACTCAAATCTCATGACATTGCAGCCTTCCAGTGGGTTACTGAAAACATGGAAAAGGCTGTTTTGTTATTCATGAACAACGTTTAGATGTCAAGATACTTTCGAGACATGTCAAAATATATGGAATATAACCTGGAATTAAAGCCGTTATCACATTCGGAGAACAATACATGTTGGTCGTGTGGCAGGGCGGGCGCGATTCTTCAAAGCTGCGGAAAGTGTAAAGTGGCACAATACTGTAGTAAGGACTGTCAAAGCAAGGGCTGGCAATTTATCCACAAAAGGATTTGTATCACTCCCTTTACATGATAGCATGGAAGATGAATATGGACATTAATATCTTCTTTTGGGGTGATTTTGTTTGTTGGTGTGTTTTTCTGCAATATGTGGCGACCATTTGTATTTAAGCTCTATATATGAGTAATGTAGGAAAAAGTTTTACTGTCAATGTGTCAACTTAAAATTAACGTGTTGTGATGAAAGAAACATTCCAGCGTAACACTGCATCTTGTCTACTTCGGTACCGGTATATATATTGCATTCTGTTTTAATTTTTTCATTTTAAAATGTGTTCCATCTGGATCGTATTATGGTATTGATGCACAAAATGGCAACAAGGGTAAGATAATTACCTTATGGTGACAGCTATTAATGTACAGCGCAAGTGTGGTGTAATGTAATAGAGTACAAGCGTGACATGAATAAAAGGTTGTATAAAACAAAGATAGTATTTGGCATTTTGTTTCGCACAGCTTTATACCCAAGGAAGACATGATATTCTTTTCTTTATTCCTTCTTCTGTTATAACTCTATTCACATTTCTTCTCTCTCATTTTCAATACAATCTATAAAAGCATACTTCTCTTAGCTGATCTCTACACTCACCATGACCTCCTCTTCACTCCTCTCAACTTCCATTACCCTCCTAGCGCCCTCTTCGTCCCATCCGCCGATCTTTTGAATCCCTCTTCTGCTCATCCGACATATTAAGCAATAAAAAAGCAACAACAATGGATTATTCCATATCAGACCTCCAATACAGCCCTCTGTTATATTTATTAAACTACATTGGTAAAAATGGCAAGTCAAACACAGCAGGCTGAACTCAAGATGAGATTCCGCATCAGTATTTTCAGTGTATTGATATTTTTGCTAATTATCGGACACTCCATATCATGTATAAAGTTCAACATAGGTATCAAAATGCCTTAATCCTTTCCCTGTTCTATGTTTATTTCATTTTTCAGTACCTACTGCATATTCATGGCCAAAATAGTTATAATGAAATGTGGAAGATGGAACATTGTAGCCATTTTAGAAAGTAAAGACACAGATCTGTCAAATTCTATTAGCAAACAGAGTAGACTCCTCTAGGAGCTGTCTGATCTGGGTCTACTCTGTTTGCAAATGCGTGAAAACACGTTTATATGAGGGAAAGGGTTAATGACACAACTGTCGACAAAACCGGTCATCTTATTAGTACAAATTTTGAAATATCATTTTTAACAGAACAGAAACCTACATCCCTTTGTACATACAAATATTGCAGAGATCTGAGCAAAGCAGACATTGCCACAAACTATGTCTGTGTTGCTTGACACCGTTTGCCACCTTTACCATTGGCAACAGATCACTTAATGAGTCAATACAGAATAGTCAGCCCACGTTTCATCAGCAGATGACATGCTGCAGTCAGTTACAGGTAAAGACTGGGTATGCAATTACTAAAGTACCACGATTCATCTTAAAAATCGTACAAGGGTCAAAATTTAAATAAATGAGCTGACTTGGTGTCATGTCATGGTGTGTGGATTTGAATAGACAAGTTTTCCATGACCCGTTACGAACTGTGTGTTAGTGTCATAATTTGAAACAAGTGTAGGTGTATAATGCTATGGAAATATTCTTACACTGGGCATTGATATATTTGGAATGACCTAGTCTAGGACCTATTCTAAGAATACTTTCCTAGCACGTTAAGACGATGGGGATAATCTTAATAATTTAGTTTCCCAACCTTACACGGATATAGCATGTGGCACGTGAGCATCAGTAAGAGGACAAAGCGCGTGGTGCACGAGCATTCTTAAACGTCTTCAAAACGTGTTTATACATAAACGTTTTATTAAAATATTGAAAAAGCAATTTCTCCTTTACATCACAGACGCATACATTGTGTCATAATACGTACCTAATGGCTGTCTCGGTTTCAGTGACCCAAATGGAAAAGTAGTAAAGTCAAGCAGGCAAAGCCACATGCAAGACGCAACCACCACCAAAACACCGATAGACAGCATGACACACACACACACACAACCACACACCCAAACGCACACACACACGAAATGAACACAGAAAACACCAAAAGACACACAAGAAACAGGGACAAACGTTCCACAACATGAACAAACCACAAGCACAAAGACGCAAGGCAAACAAAAGGAAGGGTGACAAAGAGAGTACCGCCTTGGCACGGTCAGCAGCAAAAACACCACTGGGGGTTTAAACCGGTTTACGGACGTCCTAACCTCACACTTCTCTCAAAGTCACCCTAGCTTTACAAATATTGTAAATAAAGGTATCCCCGCTGGACTTACCCACAACATAGACGACGGTGAACACAGGACAACATGTAAAACATAGCATAATAACTGTGACAATCCGTCAAATATGTACTCAATGACTTTGCTGAAGTCAGAGCACCTGCAGGCAAGCCGTTAAGGGCACGACAGGGAAAAAATAATACATGAGTCTGGTAAGCTCCTCCTGTATCCAAGTTTAAGAGTATACCATCATAGAGTACTACCCTCGGCCTGTCATCGCGCAAGCAAAGAGGGAAGCGTAGCTACCGACTGTAAAAGGGTCGATAACCAAACATGCAGTGTGTTGCAATATAATAGGATCATAACCTTTCTTTTTAAATTTTTAATGCGTTTTATAAACAAATCATGAAAATGGATATGACCCCGAATTTTCCTTAGTTTGTAGATAACATCCCCATAAAATTCTGGTTGAGAAATGCCTTGTCGCAGTAACGTCCGTAGATTGCAATTAAAGTCATATTTAATAAACACTGTATGTATCATGGAACATCTGACCTAATTGAATGACGTGCTTCGATCTGGCTTACAATAGGCTACCGCGTAACTGCTGTCTGCAAAACTTCGGCTTAACCTCGCGTCGTTAAGTATTCGCGAATATTTTTCTTTTTAAAAAAAATGAGATCTAGCAATGTACGTGTTGATCATGCACAGTGAACAAGCGTGTGCTCAACGCATGTGTGGACGAAATCAATGAGCTCAAACGACAATCAAATGTTACAATCAATGACTCATTTAACGAAATAAGCGCCATACTTTTCCCGACGCGAATCTGGAGCAGGTTAAGGGATGCTCATCCATAAGCGAGCATAAAAGAGCAAATACCTCTCGCACGTGACGCGTGCGCGACGTCCTCAACTCTGTCCTGAATCTGATGCGCGCTTAGGCACGTGCCATAAGAGCATAAGAACACATACGCGCTATGCACGAGGTGCACGGGCATAAGCGAGCATAAACGAGCATAAGCATAAGGGAGCACCCTTAAGGTATATACTGAGGTATCAAATTACTAAAGTACCAAGATTCATCTTAAAGAAAACCTACATGGGTCAAAATTTAAATAAATGAGCTGATGTGTTGTCATGTCATGGTGTGTGGATTTGAAAAGAAAAATGTAAAGTTTTCCATGACCTGTTAACTTACGAAATGTATATTAGTTTCATAGTGTCATAATTTAGAACAAGTGTAGGTGTAGGTGTAGAAGAATGCTGTGGAAATGTACTTACACTGGGCATTAAACAGGTTAAGGGATGTTCATCCATAAGAGAGCAAATACCTCCCGCACGTGACGCGTGAGTTGCGCGACGTCCTCAACTCTGTCGTGCATCTGATGCGCGCTTAGGCACGTGCCATAAGAGCATAAGAACACATACGCGCTATGCACGAGGTGCATGGGCATAAGCGAGCATAAACGAGCATAAGCATAAGGAAGCACCCTTAATTATACACTACTGCAATGTGCTGTCTTCATATACCATTATAAACATAATCTTATTGATAGTCATGGCATCATTATTTCCTACATGAATATACAACAGGGAAAATATTAATCTTTTTAAATTTACCGAGAGGTGGAACGAGTGATCGATTACCCTGATATTTAAAGTAAATACACAACCACATTTAGTCTGTGTCAAAGAAACACAATATTGGTCTTTCGCGATGAACATGCTATCATAGCAGATTCTGAAATATTTGCTGAGTTTGATACAAGAAAGATAATTAAATTCTAATCAGAAATAGCGTCGAAACCATGACAGTAATATGGGCCTACCTTGTCTGCAAATTTCACATCGTCTATTTCCCGTCTCTTTCAGTCACATTGGGTCTTTCCTGTCTCTTTCTGTCACTGTGTCTCTTTCCTGTCTTTTTCAGTCCAATTTGTCTTTCATGTGGCGCTGTTCGTTTGTTTCATTATTGATATGTTACATACCCACATCATCAGATCAGTATTAAGTAATTATGCGTATAATAAATGGAAAAGTAGTAAAGTCAAGCAGGCAAAGCCACATGCAAGACGCAACCACCACCAAAACACCGATAGACAGCATGACACACACACACAACCACACACCCAAACGCACACGCACACACACACACACACGAAATGAACACAGAAAACACCAAAAGACACACAAGAACCAGGGACAAACGTTCCACAACATGAACAAACCACAAGCACAAAGACGCAATGCAAACAAAAGGAAGGGTGACAAAGAGAGTACCGCCTTGGCACGGTCAGCAGCAAAAACACAACTGGGGGTTTAAACCGGTTTACGGACGTCCTAACCTCACACTTCTCTCAAAGTCACCCTAGCTTTACAAATATTGTAAATAAAGGTATCCCCGCTGGACTTACCCACAACATAGACGACGGTGAACACAGGACAACATGTAAAACATAGCATAATAACTGTGACAATCCGTCAAATATGTACTCAATGACTTTGCTGAAGTCAGAGCACCTGCAGGTAAGCCGTTAAGGGCACGACAGGGAAAAAATAATACATGAGTCTGGTAAGCTCCTCCTGTATCCAAGTTTAAGAGTATACCATCATAGAGTACTACCCTCGGCCTGTCATCGCGCAAGCAAAGAGGGAAGCGTAGCTACCGACTGTAAAAGGGTCGATAACCAAACATGCAGTGTGTTGCAATATAATAGGATCATAACCTTTCTTTTTAAATTTTTTAATGCGTTTTATAAACAAATCATGAAAATGGATATGACCCCGAATTTTCCTAAGTTTGTAGATAACATCCCCATAAAATTCTGGTTGAGAAATGCCTTGTCGCAGTAACGTCCGTAGATTGCAATTATATTTACTAATGAGAGGTAAATTTCGATAATAAAATTTAGAAAAGGTTTTCCGAAGTTTGTGATATCTGTAACCTTGCTTAAGAAGTTTATCAGTTATAACTAAATTACGTCTGTTAAAATCTTCAAGCAAAGAACAGGCTCGGGCAAACCTAATAAGTTGAGAAATATAAACACCATAAGATGTAGAACGTGGCACATCCCCATCTAGAAAAGGATAATTAACAATTTTAAAATTAAAATCTTCTCTTTTATCGTATACTTTGGACGAAACTTTATCATTTGTAATTGAAAGATTCAAATCTAGAAATGAAGCATTAATGTCAGATTGATTAGCTTTGTTTAAAGACAGTTCTTTTGGGTAGATTGAAGAAACCATAGTATCAAAATAAGGATTATCTAAATTCAAAATATCGTCTAAATACCTTGAAGTTTTATTAAAAGCATTAACAATATCGGTCTGTGTATCAGGTTTTAAGCTAAGCATAAAATCCCTCTCGTAGCAATACAAAAACAAATCTGCAACAAGAGGGGCACAATTTGTACCCATGGGTATACCAACAACTTGACGATATATGGTATCTCCATAACGCACAAATATATTATCTAAAAGAAAGGTAAGAGATCTACAAACATCAAGGCAAGTCCACATTGTGTAATGTTCAACTTCTGAATTCGAAAAGAATGAACGTTGAACATTACAAGCAATGAACATTTTGTTTTCTCTGGCAAAGGTTTTTTCTATTAATTTAATAAGTCTATCCTTTATAAGATGGTGAGGTAGAGTAGTATAGAGTGTAGAGAAATCATAAGAGCTCAGTAAAGAAATGTTATACTGTTCATTTTCAAGTTTTGTTAAAACATCATTTGAATTTTTTATGGACCAAAAAACATTAATACAAGAATTTTCATATATTTTATCACAGTAGCGTTTAACATGTTCTTTGATCGTAGTAAGACAGGACGTCAAAAGTATAGATAATTTAGTAGTGGTACAACAGCTAGAGTTGGCAATAAAACGCGACTTATAAGGGTTTTTATGTAGTTTCGGAATCCAGTACAAAGTAGAAAGTTTATGTTGTTTTATGTTAGGACCAGACTTAAAATCATTGCACATTTTTACATGTTCCGAGACTATATCTTTTTCAGGTGTTTGAACTGTTATATAAGTTTTTGAATCAGTTAGCTCCTTCTTTAAAACATCAACATAATACAATCTTCAAATAATGATTACATTGTTTGATGCCTTGTCAGCAGGAACAAGAACATAATCTGAATGAAAATTAGAAATGTTTTTCTTCAAGTAGCGAAATGTAACTCTAGGTCGAGGTGGTAAAAGATGGTTATTTGATTTGTAAAAAGTTATTCGTGTATCAATAATATCGAAAATACATTTCTTCCAATCCGAAAGGGCATTAACATCAGCATGTTCTCGTCGACACCATTTGATGCAGAATTCCTGAATAGCTTCCGCAATATGAGTTCGACAAGCGTCAAAATCAATAAGGGAAGGTAATCTATATTTAGGTCCTTTAGTTAGGAGGGTCCTGAGACGTTTATCCTTAATGATATCAAAATTACCAGTAATGACATGACCAACTGGTTTATAGCAAAAGCTAGAAATGCTACAATCTCAAGAAATAGGGGTATTAACATCAATATTTAAGTCAGAGACAATTTTATTGTAGTTCAAAATAACATTTCTAATAGGTTTATTATATTTATAACAGATGATAGGTGATTCAGAGTTGATGAAATATTTGGGAATAGCATCGATTACATTCTTATCACGAAATATACTTTGAATATCAATAAAATCGATACCTTTATTTAGGAACTGAAGTTTCAGAAAATGTCTTTTATGTTCAGATTCTTTATCAATACGTGGACGAAGAACATGCTGTGTGTAACTTTGTATAAGTGAGGCAGTATTAATTAACGGATCTGTACGCATATAGATTTTATCAGCCTCTTCGTCTATAGACTTAAGACAGGAAAAGGGTAAAGACGATGCCACATTTTGACGCAGTGTCATTAACTAATGGAAGAAAGCTGACACCATACCATACGAAACGGGTATTACAATACAGTTTGCAAACATGGTGGATCCAGTTCGGCGGCTCTAGCTGGAGCCGTATTAAATTGTTCTACTCAGTTTGAAATAATAATAATAATAATAATAATGATGATGATAACAAGTTAACAACAACTATATTATCAAAACATTATTATCACTTCAAATACGATTATCAAAAATACGCACTTACGGTGGCACTGAGGTGACATATGCAAGATTTTTTTTCAAGTTTGTTTTCCCGAGATAATTTTTTTTATTATCTCGAGAATACGAAAAAAAGTTCGTTTTCCTGAGATATTTTTTTTTATTATCTCAAGAAAACGAAGTAGTTCGTTTTTAGGAGATAAAAAAAATTATTATCTCGAGAAAACGAAACAAAGTTCGTTTTCCTGAGATATTTTTTTCTATTATCTCAAGAAAACGAAGTAGTTCGTTTTGACGAGATAATTTTTTTTATTATCTCCAGAAAACGAAAAAAGTTCGTTTTCATGAGATAATTTTTTTTATTATCTCAAGAAAACGAAGTAGTTCGCTTTAACGAGATAAAAAAAAATATTATCTCGAGAAAACGAAACAAAGTTCGTTTTCCTGAGATAATTTTTTAAGTCGTGCGCACGACTTAATAAGCCAATCAGAACCCTCCGTCAGAGTCAATTGTTCATCTATGGGGTTTCTCGTTTCCCGCTTAGCGAGGCTCGATAGATTTGCAAACACTTTTGACCTAGATCAGACAACAAGTAACAAGCGTCTGGTCAGGATCTAAGCTGTTTGATACTCGGGCAATATAATTTTCCCAAAGTAAGCGAATCAGAAGAAGTTACGAATTTATGTGGAAGTGAATTATTTTTGCTGCGTGATAAGAGTTATCCCTTTCCTCGATATATACGCATTTTATCACCACTTTTGCAAACAAAGAAGACCCGCATCAGACAGTTCCTATAGGAGCTACCAGATCAGGGTCTATTATGTTTCCTTAGAAAATTTCATAAATCAAGATTTTAACTTTCTACGCCAGAGTAGGCCCTGAACAGATACCTCCTGAAGGATTTGTCTAACCAGGGTCTTCTATGTTTGCTTAGAACATATACTAAAATATAGAATATAGGCTAGATCTACTTCCTCAAAAATCTTATCAGTTTGCTCCTAAATAAATATTTATTATATCGGTATATTCATAGTGATGGAGCCTTTCACGCTATCCATAAACAATTTAACCCTTTCCTTCATAGTTTCTATTAAAACTTAATTTTAGGTAGATCTAGTTATATAGATTTACATGCATTCATAAGGGTAGAAACTCTCTTTAATATTTATGGAGGAAATGGTTAGCGTATCAACGCGACTAACATTTGCGTCTATTGAAAATTGTATAGGGGTCTCCTATCTAACCAATCTGATTCACTGCTTTTGTATAGTAAACCAATTACAAGCCTTATTTAGAACTACTCAACGTCATACTACTACTACGCGTCATAGTGATGTTTGATACGTCACTATGGAACGCCTTTGCTGCCTCATTACACTTGTATTTTTACTATCATGCATATCCTCCA
Source organism: Azorinus chamasolen (assembly GCA_963576725.1). NCBI lineage: Eukaryota > Metazoa > Mollusca > Bivalvia > Cardiida > Solecurtidae > Azorinus > Azorinus chamasolen. Next base: position 6,226 of record CAUYWK010000124.1, on the reverse strand, counting down.
ATATGTTATGTGCATGCTTCAATATGTTAAGTGCATTCTCCATTTCACTTTGTGCATACTTTATTGTGTCATGTGCAGTTACCAATATATCCAGTTCTTTGTCTATTATGTTATGTTCACTGACAATTGTATTAAGTGGATTCTCCATTTCTTTATGTGCAAACTTCATTGTGTTATGTGTAGTTACCATTATGTCCGGTCCTTTTCCCATAATGGTATGTGTACACTTTATTATGTTATATGCACTGACAATTGCGATATGTGCATGTTCCATCTTATGTGCGAACATCATTGTGTTATGTGTAGTTACCATTATGTCCGGCCATTTGTCCATTTTGTTATGCGTACATATTATCATGTTATGTGCACTGACAATTATGTCCGGTCGTTTGTCCATTTTGTTATGCGTACACTTTATCATGTTTTGTGCACTGAGAATTGTGTTGGGTGCATTCCCCATTTCTTTATGTGTACACTTCATTATATTATGTGCAGTTACCATTGTGTCAAGTCATTGGTCCATTATGTTATGTTTACATTCTATCATGTTATGTGCACTGATAATTGTGTTAGATGCATTCACCATTTCTTTATGTGTAAACTTCATTATGCTATGTCTAATTTCCAATATGTCAAGTCCTTTGTCCATTATGATATGTATACAGTTTGTTATGTTATGTGTTCTGACAATTGCGTTAGGTGCACTCACCATTTAAGTCTGTGCAAACTTCATAATGTTATGTGTATTTACCATTATTTCCGGTCGTGTGTCCATTTTGTAATGTGTATACGTCATTATGTTATGTGAACTGACAATAGGGCGAATCTCTGTTTGTAAACAAACCCGTCGATTTCGCGCATGCGCAGTTAACTGGTGGGCAAAAACACCAATAACGACCTATGTATCTCTATGTAAAGGCTTGGCAACAGTTAGCGTTCACATCATTTAACGACTATGTTGGTTTTGAATTGTTGATTTCTGTACATTTACTGTATCCTCTGACTAAAATGACAATTATGTTTTAGTTTCTGAGGATAGATACAACATGAAACTTGAATAAATCGGCCCTGTAAACTACCAGCTGAACTTAGAAAAAAAAACCACACACACAAAAATCCCCGATCCCTTGATCTGGCCTTTCTTTGAAATGGGAGACATTCTTATATATTTGTTGGACATGCCTGATATGTCGAATAATTTAGATCAACAGTATTTAAAATTTTAATTCTCGTTTTATTTCAATAATATCTAGATATTAAGTTATACAGTCTCATGTCGTTCATTCGTGTGTTGTAAAATGTCTTTCTGGCTACTGTACAGTACCGTAGCAGATCTAGTAAAAGTATTTTAGAATAGATCTAGATCATATCAATCTATATTATCTTTAGAACTATATTTCACAATAAACTTCCTTTTTCAATATACATGTATCTAAATCATTGGGATTTAATTATGCTTAGCCATAGATCGTTATCTTCTATTGTTCGGGAAGCTGTTTAACAAATCATAACTTTAGACAATTGGCACATAGTTTGGTAGTTGTCACAATAGAAGCATTCCTGTTACGTAATAGTTCATAACTTTGTTGGTAAGATAGTGTGTGATAGATGGCTGTTCCGTGATCGCTGACCCTTGTCCCCTGCTGAGAAATTAGGGGATTTACTGACCATCTGGCACCTTTGATCGTTACTGTTTTCCTAGGTCTACTAGTAGTAAGTAAATTAGCAATATTTCGGCTGAGTAAGTAATGTATTAATATAGTCTCCAACTGTCTAACACAATTCATTTTTAGTATTTAAAACAAATAGTGTGTATTGTTAGAATCTTTGAATGCGGTGAATAAAAGTACTGACATTTGCAAAATGTAGACCCAGACAATATATTTAGCTAAACAAGCAACCCTCTGACCAGGATCTTCACTGTTTATTATTCAAAATCATATAGCAAATTTAAGTCTTATTACATAATGAATGGGATCTACAGTTAAACAATGATGGGTCATTCCACCTTAAAATATAATAATTCAAAGATGTAACCCTTTCTCTAATATAAACGTGTGTTCGTGTACTTGCAAACAGCGTAGACCCAGATCATACTCGGGCTGCTCTGTTTATTTATGAAATTGTAATAGGTCCGACTCTACAGTTTCTACCAACAGAACAATCCTGTCTACAAATGTCATTAGAAACATTAGCTTATAAATAGTCATGATATCATTATTTCTTACATGAATACTGAGCAGGGAAAGGGTTTGTGTATTTTACCAATATTTAACTTTTTCTGATTATTATTTTGTACTGTGCATTACCCATGCTTTGAAAAGCTTATATCTTTTCAATTCCACAGGTTGTCATGTTAAACTGTTGTTATTTTTGTTACATAGCCGGCAAATAGTTTATTGTAGATCTGTCGTGTTATTTGTTGAACAACCGACTCCAAATAAATTCATCTTCCAGAATCAATTTTCGGTTCATGTTTATGTTTTTACATGTACTATCGATGTAATTATCATCAACGATTGCACCATAATCGTTTTTTATTAATTTTAACAGAAGTTTTCAAAGTGCTGTCAATGTTTCTGTTATTGTTTACATATCAGCTGTCAGTCTTTTTGTCCACCAAGCTTTTCTCGGCTAAGATAACAGGTGCGCGTGACGTCACGGCGATTCGCCCTATTACGTCACTCGTTAGGTGTTACAATAAAAAGTTACGCGAACATAATATCCCGTCATAATAACGATGTTTGGCATAATGACGGTGGACACAACGTAAAGAAGTATCGACATAACGAAATGTAGAATGCACAAGAAACTTTGATCTGTACGAATAATATAATGAAATAGATAGCATATGCATATAACGAAATGAGAATGCACACAAAGAAATTGTCTGTTGATATAGAATGATCAAGCATGCACAAAACGAAATGGACAATGCACGAAATGCAATTAACTTTGTACAAAACATAATGCAGTTTGTACATAACGAAATGGAGAAGGCACCTAACACAATGGTCAGTTCACATAACAGAATGGATAACGAACATATTGTAATTGTAAATACACATACCATGATGAAGTCTACACATAAAGAAATAGAGAATGCGCCTAAGACAATCGTCAGTACACATAAAAAAATTAAGTGTACACAAAACAAAATGGAAAAACGACAGGACTTAATGGTCACCACAGATAATATTATGAAGTTTGCATATAAAGAAACAGTGAGTGCACTTAACGCAATGGTCAGTGCACATAAAATAACAAAGTGTACACTTAGCATAATGGACAAAGGACCGGACATAATGGTAACTACACATAACATAATTAAGTTTGCACATAATGAAATGAGGATGCACCTAACACGATTGTCAGTGCACATAACATTACAAAGTGTACACATAACACAATGGACAAAGGACCGGGTATAATGGTAACTACACATAACATAATGAAGCTTTCATAAAAAGAAATGCAGAATGCATCTGACACAGTTGTCAATGTGCATAACACAATAAAGTGTGCCCATAAGATAATGGACAATGGACTGGATATATTGGTAACTACACATAACACAATGAAGTTGGTTCATAAAGAAATGGAGATAGCACCTACAAAATTAACAAAGGACAGGACATAATGTTAACTACACATAACATAATGAAGTTTACACATAATGAAATGAAAAGTGCACCTAACATAATTGTTATTGAACATAACATAATGCAGTGTACACATAAAATAATGAACAAAGGACCGGAAATAATGGCAAATACACATGACATAATGAAGTTTTCATATAAAGAAATGGAGAAAGCACCTGACACAATTGTCAGTGCATATAATATAATGGACAAAGGACAGGACATAATGGTAACTACACATAGCACAATAAGGTTTGCACATAAAGAAATGGAGAATACACATAATACAATTGCCAGTGAACATAAAATAATGGACAAATGACTGGATATATTGGTAACTACACATGAAACAATCAAGTGTGCACATAATGATATGGAGAATGCACCTTATATATTGAACAACGCACATAACATAATGGAGGATGAACATGATAGTAAAAATACAAGTGTAATGAGGCAGCAAAGGCGTTCCATACGTCACGGTAACGTTATTATTAGTTATGCAGGGCTTAGTGTTCCTAATATGGACAGCAAATATTTATATGGGACGAAAATTTCAAGTATTTACACGCATGTTTGCTTGCCCTAGGGAAGCAAGGGAATTACCTCCCTTTAATAGAATTAAATAAAATATTTTGTAATTGCCTTAAATCTCGTTTATATATTTTGTTTTTTTCTTTTTTATCACTGTAAAACTAATTAATTTTTATATTTCAACTCAATTAAAGCATAAATTATATTTATGCATTTTTTAAAACTATAGTGGAAAAACATAAAATATTATTATAATATACAGAAAAGCATGTGGCTGTCAAATAAGGGAAGTAACTCTTGTAAAGCCATGATAAGGATTTTAGTACCCTCATAAGGAATCTATTGGGGTTTTTCGTGACCTCTATTGACCAATGGAATGACAAGAATTTTGTAGGAGGTAAGATAAACGCAATTATGACGTCATATAAGTTCATCCCTTGTCTCGGCCATGTTCTCATAGGCCTAAAATACTTGCGAAAACTGTTGACTCTGATGGAGGGTTCTGATTGGCTTATTAAGTCGTGCGCACGACTTAAAAAGTTATCTCAGGAAAACGAACTTTGTTTCGTTTTCTCGAGATAATAAAAAAAATTATCTCGCAAAAACGAACCATTTCGTTTTCTCGAGATAATAAAAAAAAATATCTCGTAAAAACGAACTCCTTTTTCTTGAGATAATAAAAAAAATTATCTCATGAAAACGAACTTTTTTCGTTTTCTCGAGATAATAAATTTATTTATCTCGTCAAAACGAACTACTTCGTTTTCTTGAGATAATAAAAAATATTATCTCAGGAAAACGAACTTTGTTTCGTTTTCTCGAGATAATAAAAAAAATTATCTCGCAAAAACGAACCATTTCGTTTTCTCGAGATAATAAAAAAAATTATCTCGTAAAAACGAACTCCTTCGTTTTCTTGAGATAATAAAAAAAATTATCTCATGAAAACGAACTTTTTTCGTTTTCTCGAGATAATAAATTTATTTATCTCGTCAAAACGAACTACTTCGTTTTCTTGAGATAATAAAAAATATTATCTCAGGAAAACGAACTTTGTTTCGTTTTCTCGAGATAATAAAAAAAATTATCTCGGGAAAACAAACTTGAAATTTTTTTCTTGCATATGTCACCTCAGTGCCACCGTACGCACTAGCTAAAGGGTTAATATTACAAAATGTATTTTCTTTAAACCATTCTGTCATGTCTCTATGTTATAATTTATGGCATACTATATTATATTGTTACATGTCCGTATGGGCCCTTATTTGTTTATAAACTTGTAAACTTGGAGTTTAGGTTATCTTCCTTGTCGCCGTCTGAATGTCTACAAGAAGGTACCCAACGGAAATAAATTATGTTAGTTGTTCTGTTACTTTAACAGAAGTATTTTCCAAAGCTGTGTGCTTATTAGTTAGTTAAGTGGCCACCAAAAAGAAGTCTCATTATGGATCTGTATGGCAGATAGTAGCTCAGTGCAGGTCATAATCAATACAGAAAGCTCCTATAGAGCTTTCTGTATTACGCTTACTCTGAATAAAACAACCACCTTCCGTTTAACACTCCTTTGTTCAATAAACAAATGACCGGTTTGTACAGGTTTCTACTGCATTGTAAATAATATTGGATTAACAAGTTTAAATAGTAGTTAGTATAGGAGTATATGGGTCCTAATTCCGTATATTATCTGGATCTAATCATTCTCTCCTACTGACGCCTTTTGACGTCTCTGTAAACGTCATTTTTTGAAACCATTGTGGTAAATAGAACATTTGTTTAGAAACTACATTATTCTAAAAACAAATCCTTTTCTCTAGTAAATGCTCCTTTTTTGGTAGATTTATTCAATAAGGTTGGGTCTAAAAGAGTCTAGGAGAGAATGAGCTAAAATGTTCCCATAGCTGATACTAGTGTATAAAGAGTTGTTGGTGTAGTTGACAGGACGTAATCAGTTTCCTGCCTTATATCATTGCTTTAGAAAGAACTAGACGACTGAGTACGTATTCAATCAATTAGAAAAAGTGATTTCTTTGATAATTATTCAGTGTCCG
>CAUYWK010000123.1:0-25044 GCA_963576725.1 Azorinus chamasolen | reverse complement strand
GCTCTGACTTCAGCAAAGTCATTGAGTACATATTTGACGGATTGTCACAGTTATTATGCTATGTTTTACATGTTGTCCTGTGTTCACCGTCGTCTATGTTGTGGGTAAGTCCAGCGGGGATACCTTTATTTACAATATTTGTAAAGCTAGGGTGACTTTGAGAGAAGTGTGAGGTTAGGACGTCCGTAAACCGGTTTAAACCCCCAGTGGTGTTTTTGCTGCTGACCGTGCCAAGGCGGTACTCTCTTTGTCACCCTTCCTTTTGTTTGCCTTGCGTCTTTGTGCTTGTGGTTTATTCATGTGTGGAACGTTTGTCCCTGGTTCTTGTGTGTCTTTTGGTGTTTTCTGTGTTCATTTCGTGTGTGTGTGTGTGTGTGTGTGTGTGTGTGTGTGTGTGTGTGTGTGTGTGCGTTGGTCTACCTAACAGCGGGAGGTAGATCATATATTTCTAGAGCCACGTACTGTGGTATGAAAATATACCGAGGTAAATTTTCTATTACCTCGTTATGTTTTACCTCATTAACTGCGTCTAAATTTGTTTCCGAGTTCGCCTATGAAATATCTCTGATACCTCTGTAGGATTTGCTAAAAAACATCTGTGTGAGTCAATGCACACTGCACACTCCCAGTACCGAAATCTGACATCTTATTTGCATATTTGCTCCGCCCCCTTTACAAATTGATAAATGCGCATGACCGGAAGAAGCTGTGTGCGTGTATGGACGGTATGGTATAAAATTGCGGCGATTTCTATATATAATGGCGGATCCGTACACACACCAAAACCGGTAATTGCCAATAATGCTACCTACATTATTCTAAGAGACACAGACAACATGTTATTTATGTCTCAGATATGTATATCAAAGCCATGACGATAACAGAGATAAACTATATAGTGTATACAATTAACTCACTGTGTATTTAGACGGACCGCACGTCTCTCCTAGAGTCTATGTCGTTATTTTAGCCATATCCCCATAGAAGCATTTCCAAAATGGCTGAACGAGGTAAGTGTGCTCTAAATCTATACTTTCTACAGCCATTTCTGCAGCATTGTTGACTTGGAAGCATGGCGTTTTAAAAGAATATTTGCTAGATCTAAATTCGTTGATGCAGACTGATTGGTTCAGCGGTGCTTTAATGTTTAATTCAATGATTTAGCACAAAGTGCACACATCCTGACATGCTAAATGCAATGGCTGTTTATAGTGTGTCGGGTTATGTTCCGTACGAAAACGATTATCTAGTGATATTACTGCTCATACATTATGGCGCAATTACTCTTAGAAGTCAACGTGTTTGTTTTTCAGCGACGAGTGTAGGTACAGTCATTGAAATTTAGGGCTGACTATTGGTGGTGGGTGTAAAAATCGTCCGGACCGTGAAAAAGTCGTCCGGACTCGCGCGGACCAGAAACATGGGTTTTAAGAGGGGGTTTTATGTGTTAAACGTATGGTATGTTTGTTTAAAACCTTTTCCCTATAATTTACAGCAAAAATATGATGTAAATCCCTAGCATTTGTTTAGTTCTATGCTTATACCAGCGCTACCGGTAAATTGTGAGAATTAACGTATCATGTAATTTACTTACGGTTCTTAATGATATACAGGGACCCAATCGAAATTACGATTTGTAAAAGTTTAACATTTAAAGAGAGAAACTGATTTTATTGTATGCACTTACATCTTACGAGTGGTTATTAACCCTTTCCTACATATACAGATTTTTTAATGCCATTGCACACTGAGTAGACCCAGATTCAGCAGCTCAGGAATGAGATGCCCGAACAGGGTCTGCTATGTTAATCTAGATTTATCGTAGATCATTTTCGCACTAATGATTGTGCTAATTACAGTCGATATTTGGTTTTGGTTTGGATATAGGAGCCGTATACTTTGTTTGCAGATGCATGGAAACACATTTATATATGAGGGAAAGGGTTCAAGAGATTCATTAATGATCAATTGTATCATAGCTTTCTAATGGGGGACTATGCCATTTGTATAGGTCTACACGTCCAAATATTTGGAGTATTACAATTTATGTATATAAAAAACATGTATTATAGGTCATGTCGTTCTTCTTTATTCTTTTACAATAATTGCAAGCAATAGCATTGATTATGTTGTCCTGAGTTGGAGTCAGAAAAGAGATAGATACCATCACAAAGTAAATACTCCCAAACCTGACATTATTAGACCGTTTGATCTGGGTTTACACCACTTACGATATCCGATGTCATTGTGATAACAGCTATCATTACTATAACTAACATTATCTAGTATAATAACAAAGTTCAGTCATTTCTCAGTTTACGCGGAATTAAAGAAGAAAGCTTGTAACTTCATCCTGTATTGATCTGGGTCTGCACCGCTTACGATATCCGATATCATCCTGATAACAGCTGTCATTACTTTGACATAAAAAATTAGTACAAATAACATCAAATGTTTATCGAATATTATCTTTTACAAAATTTGCACCAATTGTTAGTTTATTTAAATGAATGTTCTTCAAACATCAGACTGTCAACCAGTTTAGACCAAGATTAGTATCCAAACTGTATGACACATGTTAGATCAGGAATCATTAAAATTTCATCGTACATATGCCGTTGATAATTAAATGAAATTGTTTGTTGTTTTAACACTTTACAACAAGTACAGGTAATACACTTCGGTGGAAGTAATTTAGATAATAAGTTCACTCAGTGAAAGGCACAGAATATTTAAAAAAAAGTTATTGCTTAATGTAGGACAAAGGTAATGCAGTAAGCTATTTTCTTTTGTCCTGCATTAAGCTGCTAGATTTCTTTTAGAGATGTTCAACGTGATCATGCCGGCAATCAACTCACCCTGAATTTATGAACATTTATGTATGAAATAACGACATCATCATACATGAATAGTGATTAGATTATTCTTGATAATGGCATTAACAAAAGAAACTTTAGCAATGGCAGAATCTGTAGAATTACATGTACATGTATATCTATGTAATTTATAAGCAAATAGAGTAGACCCTGATCAGACATCTATAGGAGCTGTCTGATCTAGGTCTACTCTAGTGTTGTTCCGATGATTGATTATAATCGATAATTGATCGGTTGAGCCTGACATCGGAGACAATCGATTGTTGTTTCAAATAATCGATGATTGGTTGATATATTGCGCAATTTCCCATTCTTGCTTTACACACCTATTCAACTGATTTATTAAGTCTTATCCGTTAGAAAAATATTGATACATTAGTTTCTCAATGTAGACATTAATCCATGGGCCTAAAAAATGTTTAGGGCAACCCAACCCTACCTAGCAAAGCTACCCCGACCCAAAAGTTTTAACTACAACTCTTTCCTCTTTAAATATGCCTTTCTACACCTTTGCAAACAGAGTAGACCTAGATCAGACAGCTCTTATAGATGTCTGATCAGAGTGTGCTCTATCTGCTAATGAATAATATAATTCCATTTTGTGCCACCCTGATGAAGTCCTTTGTAAGGCCAAAAAGTCAGTGAATAAAAACAGTCAACACAACACTGTGGGATCATTTTGTTCTACTTATTTGGAGTTTATGTATAAATAATATAGATATACATGTACATGTAATTCTACAGTTTCTGCCATTGCTAAAATTTCTTTTGTTATTGTCATTATTAAAAATAACCTAATCACTATTCATGTATGATGATGTCATTATTTCATACATAAATATTCATATAACCCTTTCCCTCATAGAAACGTGTTTTCATGCATTTGCAAACAGAGTAGACCCAGATCTAGGAGCTGTCTGATCAGGGTCTACTCTGTTTGCTAGTTGAATTTGCAAGATCTGGTTCTTTTCTTTCTAAAATGGTCATTCCATGTTTCATTATAACTATTTTCTCCATGAATATTCAGTAGGTATTGAAATTTGGACTACAATGAAAATATAGAACAGGGAAAGGGTTAAAGGGTTAATGATCTTTTTTGTTTGGAAAAAAGGTGAAATGGAGAAAAAGCCTGTAAAAAAGTTAAAATGTGTATTTGCACCAATTTGGGCACCTAAAATCGAAGTCTACCCTATCTATGTACATTGTCCTTACTAGAACAGCAATTTATGTGTACAAAGTACAATACTAGTTCATTTATCTGAATAGTATTGCTGAACCGATTATACAATCAATAATTATTAGTAACTTAGTTTGAACCGATCATTGATAGTAAAATCCCAACCGATTCAATCAAACGGTATATCGGGTAAAGCTTTTTGCCAATAAGTTGTCTAATGTATAGCCTACGTATGTAACTGCAAAGCGAAAAGCTCTTAGTTGAAACGGTTCTCAGAAGCCACAGCGGACATCTCGAGAAACGCAGTAATTTTGATAGGTCGGAAACGACCTCGCAACCGCCCGCTTACTGACTAAACTGGCTATTTGAACGCTTGCCAGTGCCAAAACAGGGCTGTATGCAATAGCTAGTAAGCAACTGTGACACTTACTGCGAAAACCGCGTTTGATTGACTTCTAAGAAGTATAATTTGGGCGTTCAAATGAACATTTTCCAGTTTATTCAAATTCCACACCATATTTGTATCACATGACTAATATTTGTAATGGCAAATTTCATTGATCGAAACTGAGCCCTCGTCCAATCAGCTTGCTGGGCACTGGTCACTTGGCATAAATGGATGCTGAAAGCTGAAACAAATGGTTTGGAGACAATATCATCTGTCCAACAGTGAACATAAAGTTTTCGCAGTACGTGTCACAGCTGCTTACTAGCTATTGTATGCAGCTCTGATTCAGCGCTTGCAAGCGTTCAAATAGCCGGTTTTGTGGTAAGCAGTCGGTTGCGAGGTTCTTTCGGACCTGTCAAAATTACCGTGTTTCTCGAGATTCTCCGCTGTGGCTTCTGAGAACAAATCAACTAGGATCCAACGCCTTTTTACTTATTTGCAAACAGAGTAGACCTAGATTAGAAGGCTCCCATAGGAGCCGTCTGATCAGGGTCTGCTCTGTTTGCTTATGACAGGATATAGATCTGATTCTACAGTTTTTTTGTCAAAACAAGTCATTGAAACATTTACATTTATAATGAAAAATCAGCTATTAAGTATTTATGATGTCATTAATTGCAAAAGTATACGAGTAAAAGTTTTAGGATTTTTCCAGCCCTGCGTCGTAGTGACGTCACGTTAAGGAGGCGGTAAATTTTCGTCTTAAATTTAAAGTATTATTTCATTGAATTCACACTGATAACGATGTACAATGTATTGTCTGGACTATGACAGGTACGCTTACCTTGGATCTATTAATTACGCATACTTCACGTATTATAGATTTTATTTTAATTACCAATCATGCACATATTTTATTGAAATTGAATGGCCGAAGGTAGAGTCTACTTACAGAATAGAATGACAATTGGACCTCGGATAAAAAAAATAAAATAATTCATGGGGATGGAACTATTCAAAACTTTTTGATTCGATTTCGATTTTTTATAACAGGATTCGATTTAAGATTGTAATAAAAAGAATGCACTATGTAGAAGAAATCCTGTGTATTAACAGCTCTGAAAAACAGAATGCTTGGACATATACAGGTGGGAAAATCAGAGTAGCCTAGTCACAGATAGTGCTGACTTTAACAGCTAAACCTTTCTGCAGTTTGTTTTTGGGAGTTCTTTTTAGCTCACCTGAGCAAAGCTCAGGGTGAGCTTTTGTGAGACTTGAATGTCCGTCGTTCGTCATGTGTCGTCATCAATTTGCTTGTGAACACTCTAGTGGTAGTAATTTTAGTCAAATCTGCATGAAACTAGGTCAGAATGAGTGTCTTGATAAAATCTCAGACGAGTTTGAAAGTTGGTCAAGTGGGATTAAAATCTAGGTCACTAGGTCAAATAGTAGGAAAACCTTGTGAACACTCTAGAGGTCACATTTTTACCCAATTTTCATGAAACTTGATCAGAATCATTGTCCTAATAAAATCTTGGACAAGTTTGAAAGTGGGTCATGTGCGGTCAAAAACTAGGTCACTTGGTCAAATAGTAGAAAAAGCTTGTGAACACTCTAGAGGTCACTCTAGAGGTCACATTTGTGGCTGAATCTTCATGAAACTTTATCAGAATGATTGTTTTGATTAAACCTCGGACGAGTTTGAAAGTGGGTCATATGGTGTTAAAAATGAAGTCGCTAGGTCAAACAGTAGAGAAACCTTTTGAACACTCTAGAATCAAAAGTTGCTGTAGGCGTAGTTAAATCTATAGTAGTCTTTATCAAACAAAACATATAACTCCAATCTCCATGTTGAGCAAGCATTTGATAAAACCAATACATCAGTGTTTACAGCAGGCCTAAAATGAGATTTCACTAGCTGCATAGCTACTTGTTGATATAGTGGTTACTGTATTGTAACACTTGCCCACTGCAATTTGTAATCATTTAAATCTGGCCAGTAAACCAGCTTCATACATGTACCCTTGTGCATTCTATTAACTAACAACCTCAAGCTGTCACAGCAGGGGTTTTATTATAGGGGATGAGGATGGGTTTCACAGATTTTCATGTAATTCATACATAAGTATGATTGTATTTCAATGACATTGCTAAAAGCTTAAAAATAATGACGCATTTGAATAATGAAAATACAGTACTATTACTAATTGCTTTACATGATAATTTCGTATAATAGTATATTAACCCATTTCTCCATAGATACACATTTTTCTGGATTTAATTTATTCCTCCACTCGAAAACATAGTTACGATTTATACAGTCATGAATAATATATATTATAAAATTATTTTCTATATTCTAGCACCAGCGAACGTGGTCGAGTGGTAACACACTCGCTTAGAATCTCAGGGGTCCCCGCCGGAACAAGTCTTTCGGATGAGACTTGTTATACCTTCTGATCCTTCGAGATCATGAATTTCAGTACTTCTTGTTCTGACAATTGAATACCACTTAAGCCGGTGCTAGGGGGCGTGAGAAGTGTTGCACTCTCAATTACTGGTCATGAACAGACTCAATAAAACTGAGTCTGCAATTTTCTGTTTTTCTCTTTTTGCGTTGCTATTTTTGCTTTCGGGGGATCACCTTCCTTCAGAATTTATCTCAAAGAACCAGAGAACTCTGACTGTCGATAATAAGAGAAGAGCATCATGCCCAGGTTCTCTGTATCCGCTCCCCTCTTTCTAGGGAATCCAATTAGTCCTTAGATGGCAGAAACAGACATTAACAAACCAAGTCAAATCTGTATTCTAGCAAATGATAGCTTAACCCTTTAGTTTACTCCTTAGTTTGCTTTCAGTATTAAAGAGCATTCTGCTTGTCTGCTTAACCCATTCCCGCATATTGATACCTTTTGACGCTTCTGTAAAAGTCACTTTGTGAAACCAATGTGATAAATAGAGCATTTGCTCCTACAGCAGCAAATGCTCTATTTATCACAGTGGTTTCAAGCTACAAAATTTTAAGATTTTCCTTTATGCTCCTTTTTGGTAGATTTATTCGAAGAAGTTGGGTCTAAAAATAGCGGGAATGGGTTAATAAGCTACCATCTGCTAGGATATAGGAAACCTTTTTATGAGGCATATTGATGACTGTATAAAGTTGAACTATTTTCTTGTTGATAGATTAATTAAAGGCCATAAAAAATTCGTATCTATGGAGTAAAGGGTTAAAGCTGGCTGAAATTAAAATGCTGAATTAAAAATGCTGCCTTAAGGCGCATTCTGCATTACTTTCAACCAACTATAGAAAGTCACCTGTCTTCAAAAGAGCCTATAGATGGAGTAAGGGGTTAATGGATTTCCAAACAGTGTAGACCCACATTTGACAACTATTTTCAGACACTGTATATACTGCCTATTGAATTGTGATACCTGTCTAAACTGGGTATACACTTTTTGACATGGCTTTCAAATTCTTAGTGTAGGATAACCCATTAATCATTTTATTATTTAATGGAAATGGAATATTCAATGTAGCATTCTGTTGCTGACTGTTCTTGTTATTTTTGTAGTGATGAAGAGAAGATTGAAGAGCCAAAGAGAGGATGCTCAGAGTCTGGCTGAGAATTTTACTCTTAAATTCATTGATACCTGTATTGGTGAGTGCCATATATTATTATCAAGTAGTTATTATACCCCAACTACATTTGATGGGGGCTATATAGGAATCACCTTGTCCGTGTTTAGATGCTCCCCATATCCTTTTATTCTCCCTCTACTGTCCTTCCAGTGTTAAAAATTACAGTTTATAGTTTATTAGTTTATTTTGACATTTAAACACTTTTAGAGCACAATGTAATGTCTTGCATATAGTTCTTCATAGACAAAATGCCTTTGTTGCTTTTTAATCCCCGCCACAGAGAGGGAGGGGGTTATAGGAATGGCCTCTGTCTGTCTGTCTGTGCGTTACAACTTGAAGTCTTCATGTTTGCTCCATCTCTCCTATACCCCTTGAAAGTTTTAGCTCACCAGAGCACAAAGTGCTCAGGGTGAGCTTTTGTAATTGCCTGATGTCCGTTGGCGTGCATAGTCCGTCGTCCGTCGTCAACAATTTGAACCTTAAAAAATCTTCTCCTCTGAATCTACAGGGTTCTCAGCTTTCATCTTTGGCACATAGTATCATCTTTAGGTCCTCTACAAAAATTGGCCCCGCCCAAGGGGTGCCTTGTTTTTAATAGAAACATATAGTAAAACTTTGAAAACCTTCTCCTCTGAAACCAGAAGGTTCTCAGCTTTCTTATTTGGCACATATCATCATGTTTAGGTCCTCTACAAAAGTTATATAAATTATGCCCCTGGGGTCAAAATTGGTCCCGCCCCAGGGGTAGCCAGTTTTCAATAGAAACATATAGTGAAAACTTTGAAAATCTTCTCGTCTGAAACTGGAAGGTTCTCAGCTTTCATATTTGGTACATAGCATCATGTTCAGGTCCTCTACAAAAGTTATATAAATTGTGCTGCTTGGGTCAAAATTAGCCACGCCCCAGAAGCATATAGAAACATATAGAAAACTTTATAGAAAAAACTTTGAAAATCTTCTCTGATTGTCTGGTGAGCACTTCAGGGCCATTCTGGCCCTCTTGTTATAATACCTGACTCAAATGTTAATCAAGTTCAGACGATGTTCAAATATATGTGACAGTATGTTGGCACAAGGTGATGGACACTTTGAAGGTCAAATGTTTTAACCTTCAATTTTCATTACATTTTTCTGTCCGCACCATATCTTCTAAACCCATAGAAAGGTTTTCATAAAACTTGAGTCAAATGTTAGATAAATTGAGATGATGTGCAGGACACATATGACAGTCATGTCAACTCAAGGTTAAGGTCACGTTTAAATGTCAAGTGTAATTTCATGTCCGCTCCATACCTCCGGAAGAATTTTCATGAAGCTTGCCACAAATGTTCACCAAGTTATGTTGATGTGCAGAGCACATGTGGCAGTCATGTTTGCTAAAGATCAAAATCACATTTGAAAGCCAAGTGTTTTAACCTTTAATTATGTCTCCCCCCATATTTATATGTTAGAGACATATTGTTTTCGTGAGAGTTGTCTGTCTGTATGTCTGTCTGTATGTCTGTCTGTCCGCACTCACCAAAGGGTAGTTGTGTGACTTTTTTTTACTAGTCGCACAAGTAAAATCATTAACCTGGCCATCTCTTGTGACATTAACCTGGCCATTTCTTGTGACATTAACCTGGCCAGTTGTGGGACATAGGGTTAGGGTTAGGGTTAGCTTCCAGATCATTCTTTTCCAAAGTTAGAGCCAAAAATAGTTTTTCTTGTGGGACTAGTCCCACAAGAAAAGATCAAAGGAAAAAGTCACACAACTACCCATTTGTTAGCACATTCGTCTGTCTGTCCGTCTGTCTGTCCGTCACACTTTTTGTCCGGACGATAACTTCAATATACCTGATGCCAGTTGATTGAAACTTCATATATGGAAAGAGCATAATGAGAGGAAGTGTCATGCACAAGGTCCATAACTCTGACTTCACTAATATAGGAGTTATTGCCCCTTGTAAAAAAAACACGCTTTTTTGTCCGGACGATAACTTCAATATGCCTGATGCCAGTTGATTGAAACTTCATATATGGAAAGAGCATAATGAGAGGAAGTGTCATGCTCAAGGTCCATAACTCTGGCTTCACTAATACTGGAGTTATTGCCCTTTGTAAAAAAAACACACAATTTTTTGTCAGGACGATAACTCCTACATGGCACATGCCATTGGAGTGAAACTTCATATATGGATTGATCATGATAAGAGAAAGTTTCATGCATAAGGTCAATAACTCTGGCTTCATTAAATTGAGTTAATGCCCCTTGTACATTTGTTTAGCGCTTTCTTGTCCGGACGATAACTCCTACATGGCTCTTGCCATTGTATTGAAACTTAATACATGGAAAGAGAATGATGAGAGAAAGTGTCATGAACAAAGGCCATAACTCTGGCTTCAATACTTTTGGAGTTGTTGCCCTTTGTTACATTTTTGTCCGATCAATAACTCCTGTTCGACTGGTGCTATTGGAATGACATTTCATTTATGGAAAGAGCATGATGAAAGTAAGCGTCATGCACAAAGGCCATAACTCTGGTATCAATATTTTTGAAGTTATTAGCTGTTATCATTTTCTTCTTGAAAAATGTGGTGTGGGAAACGCATAATGAGGGGAAGTATCAATCATCAAGTCCATAACATTTTTAGTGATTTCCCTTTACATATTGTTTTTATTAGAGGGGAGACATTCGTTTTTGTGACAAAAACCTCTAGTTTCCATTACATTTTCATTTCCGCTCCATATCTTCTGAACACTTTGAAGGATTTTCACAAAACTTTAGTCAAATGTTAGCTTAATTGAGTTGATGTGCAGAACACATGTGATAGTCATATCAGGTCAAGGTCACATGTGAAGGTTAAGTTTAATTTTGTGTCCGCTCCATACATGTTACTTGTACATGTATCTCCTATACCCTTGGAAGGATTTTCATGATACTTGCCTCAAAGACGATTTTCATAAAACATGTGGCAGTCATGTTGGTTCAAGGTCAAGGTCACATATGAAAGTCAACTGTATGTGCGTAACAATTTCGTGTCCGCTCCATATCCCCTATACCACTGGAAGGATTTTCATGAAGCTTGCCTTAAATGTTAACCAGGTTGAGACGATGTACAGAAGTTATGTTGGCTCAAAGTCAAGGTCTTATTTGAAGGTCAAATGTTTTAACCTTCTACTTCCATGAAATATTTTCATAAAGCTTGGGTCAATTGTTAGCTAAATTGAGCTGATGTGCAGAACACATGTGTCATTCATATCTGGTCAAGGTCACATTTGAAGGTCATTTTTGTGTCTGTAACAATTTCGTGTCCACCCCATATCTCCTATACCCCTGGAAAGATTTTCATAAAACTTGCCTCAAATGTTAATCAAGTTGAGACGATGTGCAGTGTGCCTGCGGCATTCATGTCGACTCAAGGTGGTGGGGATTTATATGTTCTTTGGACTGCATAGTTAAAACAGTTCTTGGGCTTTCCATATATTATTTTGTTAAAATTTGCCTCTTCTCTGGAGAGTTTGCCTTCTGCCGTTTTGTGTTACTTGCTTTATGCAGAGGTGACAGTGTCTTGCACAAGGATCATAACTCTTGTATCAATACTTAGGTAGTTATCCCCCTTTTCCACATTTTCTTTTCCGGCAAATAACTTCAGTTGTACTGAAGCTTTTGAGATTGAATGTCATTTATGGAAAGAGCTTGATAAGCAAAAGTGTCTTGCACAAGGTTTATAACGTTTGCATCAATATTGTGCAAGTTATTCCCCATTTTAGCCCACCTCCAGAAGTGAGGGGGTGGGGCTTATGCTATATCCCCTGTGTCAATGTCTGGACTGTAATCTCAGAAACTATAAGGGCTAGGTCAATGAAAATTGAACCATAGATGTGCCTTATAGAGTACAGTTATAGCACCACAGTTTTGTGACCTTGACCTGGGATCAACATTGAGGTT
Organism: Azorinus chamasolen; assembly: GCA_963576725.1. Taxonomy (NCBI): domain Eukaryota; kingdom Metazoa; phylum Mollusca; class Bivalvia; order Cardiida; family Solecurtidae; genus Azorinus; species Azorinus chamasolen. Next base: position 13,031 of record CAUYWK010000123.1, on the reverse strand, counting down.
TTGTGTTAAAGTCTGTTTTGGACTAAATACTGCTTTTACAGTCATAAACCTTCATATGCTGATATGTCTCAATGAGTACAGCATGTTGCACTGCAGTTTGGTGATGACCTTGACCTTTCATCTCTGGAGTCAGTGTTAAGGCTTTTCGTTAAAGTCTGTTCTGGACTAACTACTGCACCTACGGTTAATGAAGCTTCATATGCTGATTTTCCTCAATGAGTAGAGCATGTTGCACCGCAGTTTGGTGACCTTGACATTTGACCTCTGGGGTCAACATTAAGGTTTTCGTTCTGTTCTGGACTAAATACTGTACCTATTGTTACAAAACTTAATATGCTGATGTGCCTCAATGAGAACAGCATGATGCATTGCAGTTTCCTGACCTTGACCTTTGATCTGATCTTGACCTCTTGGGTCAACGTTAAGTTTTTGCACTTAGGGTTGTTCTGGACTAAGTACTGCACATACACTCAGGAAAATTCACATGCTGATGCGCTAAATGAGTACAGCACAGTTCACTACAATTTAGTTACTTTGACCTTGACATCTTGGGTCATCATTAAGTTTTTGCGTTAGGTCAGTTCTGGAAACTTTACATACTGATGTACCTCAACGAGTACAGCATGTTGCATTCAGTTAAGTGACATTGATTGTTGACCTTGACCTCCGTGGTCAATATTTAGTTTTTGCATTTAGGTCTGTTCTGAACTAAAGTACTGCACCTCCGGTTCAGACCTGGGGTAATTAAAATTGTAATTGTAATTAATTACAATTAATTACATGTTTTCAATGTAATTGATGTCATGTGTAATTGAGTGCTATTTTAATTACATGAAATTGTAATTAATTACAGTCTAAAGTAAGGTGTAATTGATTATAACTTTCAATTACTTTTCAATTACTTTGGTTATTTATACTATAAAGCACAGCCATTCAGTGATTTTAATAGATTTATTTTTTTAAACACTGAAACCATATAGAGAAAGTGACTAAATAACAAATGTTATTTCAGTGTAGTATCTTGTTTAGTATACAACGAAATTCAAATAACATATTACATGTATATTCAATTGAATGAGATCCCATATTTTGCAAAGTATTACTCTGCTGCAGAAGTTTATAACTATACCATATACCCACCGAATAATTAAACACACCTCATGAAAATGGTAAAATTGTTATATTCATTCTCCAATTGCAAACATTACCAGTATGTAGTCTGCATTGCTAACAGTACCGGTACATACCCTAATGTGACAGCTCATATAGAAGGCACCTCATCTCAGTCTACATTGTTTTCTTAAATTTACTCTGTCATATAGCAAATCAAAATTTTGAATTAATCAATTTCTGCATTTTATGGGAATGTGTTGCTGTTTTTTACTTAGAACAAAACCTAGAGTTATATTTCAAACAGTGCAGACCCTGTTCAAAGGGCTCCTATAATAGCACTTTGATCTGGGTATACATTGTTTCCAAGTGTCATTAACTCCACTTTTTCAAAAAGTGGAGCTATTGTCATGACCCTCTCGTCGGCGTCGGCGTTGGTTAACCTTTTTGTTAAGGTCCTTTTCTCAGAAACCATTAAAGATATTTGGTTCGTATTTGGTATATATGTTTACTGTCACAAGGGGGACCAATTTCACAAGGGCAGGTAACCCTAAAATTAATTTTGCCATAGTTATGCCCCTTTTTTCGACTTAGATTTTCATTGTTGGTTTAGTTTTATGTTCAGGTCCATGTCTCAGAAACTGTCAGATATTTGGTTCAACTTTGGTATATATGTTAACAATTACAAGGGGGACCTATTTCACAAGGGCAGGTAACCCTAAAATTAATTTTGCTGTTGTAAATCCCCTTTCTGACTTAGACTTCCACTATATTCTCCAGCATTAAAGAAAGTGGAGCGCGCTGTCTGCGGACAGCTCTTGTTTTAAATAAAAGATGAGGAAAATTGTGTACAAATGGCTGCATCAGCTTGAATCTGGACGAATACCCCAGATAAAGAATAAACTTTGTTCCTCACCCAGATCCAAACTGAAAATGATTATCATTGACCCTACCAGGTACTAAATTTAAATTCTCTACATGAACCACTATTTTTCTTCCATTCCTGATATTTACTTGTATGGTAGATCTGCAGTATTCCAGAGTTAGAATAAGTGTAGACCCTGATCAGACCATTTGCGTATTACATATTTATGACAGCTTCCTGATGAAGATTTATTATTTTGTATATTGGTACCGGTATGAATCCAGTGAGCATTTAAAGATGTTTATAAAAATACTTATGAGCTTTGAAACTTAGATCATAGATACAGCTTAGCTAGCCTACTACATACATGCATCATTTGCCGAATACACCCAATATATTTTGGTTCAGTGATTTTTTGACATCATCCGCATCAATATTTAAGTTTTTAGCTCACCTGAGGCAAAGGCGCAGGTGAGTTATTGTGACCGCGATCCGTCCGTCGTCCGTCCACATTTTCAAACAACATCTCCTCTGAAACTACTGACCCGATTTTAACCAAATTTTGTTAGAAGCATCAGTGGTTAGGGGGAACGAAATATTGTTCATATTATGACACCCGGGCCAAAAATGGCCCCGCCCTAGGGCTTATTAGTTTGTCATAGAAAAATCTTTAAAAATCTTCTGAAACTGTAAGGCCTAGACCTTTGATATTTGGTATATGACATGATCTAATGGTCCTCTACAAATATGTAGCTTGGCTTGTGGTCCTCTGCCAAGAATGTTCAACTTACGACCCTGGCCTCTGGGCAAAGCTTGGCCCTGCCTTAGGGCTTATCAGTTTTTCATGAGGAAAATATGAAATATTATTTTTCTCTGAAACCATTAGGCTTAGACCTTTAATTAATGGCATACTGCTTTACCTTGTGGTTCTCTACCAATGTTGTACAAATGATGACTTCTTGGTCAAAAATGGCCCCGCCCCTGGGGGTTATCTTAGGTGAGCGCTTCAGGGCCTCATGGCCCTCTTGTTTTTTATTTGAATTTGTATCCTTTCAAAATGTGCAGGAGGTGAGCTTCGTAATGTCTGATTACCCCATTCTGGTTCATTTACGGAAAGAGCTTGCTAATACAGCAGGTGACACATGTTCCAAGGAACACCATTCTACTTTTATTTCTCCTGCCCTTTTAAGAGCTCTGGCTAAAACACTTCTTGTAGTATAAACTTAAAAAATCTTCTGAAACTACACGTACTGATCTGAATTGAAAGTAATTTTACACAAATGATCCTTTGGTGACGATCTATGATGTTACTGGTTGAAAAAACATGACCACTTGTGGGTGGCGCAAGTTTACTTATAATAGCAATAGTGAAAACATTTAAATATTTCTACAAAGTTTGTTAATTTCCAATCTTAGAACTCATGGCCACCATTGGGTGGGGCAGGTCTTCTGTTCATGGCTATTGTGGACATTTTAAAATCAGTCAGATTTTAAAATGAATTTTACACAAATGATCTTTGATTGACTTTCTATCAAAATTTTCCAAATTATTTCCCTTAACAGATATGACCGCCAGTGGTAGGGGTAGGTTATTCTTAAAACTTCTTGTTTGGTACTACTTATCAACATGACCAAATGGTTGACCAACATTCTGAGGTAAATCTCTCAACCCACACAAGTGGTATACTAATGTTCTGAGGTAAAAACATTCAACACGCCCAAATGGTACACATGTACATGTACCAACATTCTGAGGTATAATCACTCAGAACACATCCAAGTGAAATACTTTGTGTGAAATGGAACTGTACAAGTCTGACATATATCGTATAAGTATAATAACGCTTTACCCCTTAGAGACACCTTTTGATGCCAATTAGAACAGCAAAAATTTAGTTCTGGCATGCTGATCATAATTTAGAGTTAAAGTCTTGATAAAAAAGTGCACATTGTTTATCCAGATCAGATTTATGAAAGCGCAGGTTGATCTGGATCTTATATTTGAATTGATTATTTGCTCATTACAAGCAAAGGCAGCTTTTCCTACCATGTTTTCAATAGTCATCTGCTTCAGATGCGTCAGAAGGCCTGTCGATAGAGTTAACGGTCAGTACATGCCGTTTACTTTTAAATTTTTTTAGAGAATACAAGAAAATATATAAGTAGTTGATAATAGGGATGTTACAGGTTAACCGATTAGGATTCTGGTAACCGATTGCGAGTTTGCAGAACAAATAAATGATATTATCTATGGGTAAAATTTGATAAGGCCCTTATTTAGTCTAACACGATTAACCAAATTAAGTATCCTGTATCACCGTGTAATCGCCTTTAGGGGGTCATAGCCTTATAAATGTACATGTATAACAGATCCCCAATACCACATGTCATTTAACGCCAGGGTAATGCTTGCAACAATGAATAGATAGTAGACAGAGCAGTAGAGTGAGTTGGGTTTTACGGCACTGTGACACTGAATAGATCAAATAGCGCCAATGGATAATGAGATGACATGAGGATGAGGGATGATTTAGGAAGATGATTTAGGCTAATCTTATTCGCTGCAAAGCAGCACATGGGATCAAACCACCTACTTGCCTTCCTTTTAGTTCTTGGCAGAGGGAATAATCTCAGTCAAATAAATAAAACAAAAATAGATACACTGAACTGGTTTATAATAACCCGCAGATGTAAAATTCTAAAATTCACGATTCTGTTTTATATTAGCACATTTTTAGTTCGTCTGTTTCGAAGAAATCACGAAGAAAAAACGGGACGTATTATGGAATGGCTCTGTCCGCTCGTCCGTCTGTCCGTCTGTAACATCTCTAATTCAAGTTCCCCTTGGTGGAACCTTCCCAAATTTAACCACAATGTTTATCTAGACATGCTACAGTAGCCTGCCAAGTCCCGGTTCGTATATCCTAGGTCAATGTCACACAATTGGACTTAAAATTTCCGTTTTAGCAAAAATGTTAACTTACCCGTCTGTCTGTAACATCTCTAACTCAGGTTCCGCATGGTGGATCCTTCCCAAATTTAATCACAATGCTTACCTAGACATGCTACAGTAGGCTGCCAAGTCCCGGTTCGTTTATCCAAGGCCAAGGTCGCACAATTGACTTAGAATTTGCGTTTAGCAAAAATGTTGACCTACCTGTCTGTCACATCTCTAACTCAAGTTCTGCTAGGTGGAGCCTTCCCAAATTTAAACACAATGTTTATCTAGACATGCTACAGTAGCCTGCCAAGTCCCGGTTCGTTTATCCAAGGTCAAGGTCACACAATTGGACTTAAAATTTGCGTTTAGCAAAAATGTTGACCTACCCGTCTGTCTGTTACATCTCTAACTCAAGTTCCGCATGGCGGATCCTACCCAAATTTAATCACAATGTTTACCTAGACATGCTACAGTAGCCAGCCAAGTCCCGGTCCATTTATCCAAGGTTAAGGTTGCACAATTGGACTTAGAATTTGCGTTTAGCAAAAATGTTAACCTACTTGTCTGTCTGCAACATCTCTAACTCAAATTCCACTTGGTGGATCCTTCTCAAATTTAAATACAATGTTTATCAAGACATGCTACAGTAGCCTGTCAAGTCCTGGTTCGTATATCCAAGGTCAAGGTCACTTAATTGGACTTAGAATTTGAGTTAGTAAATATGTTAACCCCAGTTTATGTTGAACAAGACCTCGACGGGCGTATATTGTGCCCACTGGCACTCTTGTTTGACAATGACGACAGACGAGCGTTTGCACCCGCTTGTGGTGCTCTTGTACAATGCCAGTGTCAAACCATTTGGATTCTGATCAGATGCAGAGTTGCATACATGTACACGCCATATCTGTTGTTGATCTAAACTGTTTGTATATGAATGCCAATGTAAAGGTTAACTACCCACTGGGGTCGAAAACTAGGTCATTGAAACCATAAATAGAATTTGACTGAATCTAATGGCTTCACAGCTCTACATCCTTCATTTCTTATGTATGCCGATAATACACGACAAGTGGAGTCCGGCATTATAGATAGATAGATTATACTATTTTCAAGAAACTTCAAACACATGCTTTCAAAACATCACTTCTTGTGCTAGTTTGTATGCTGACCATCTGGGATCAAAAGCTGGGTCACTGTTACTATAAATAGAACTTAAATAAATCTAACTGTCACTGCTCTTCAGCCTTCATTTCTTGTCTGTTTTTCATGAAACTTCAAACACATGCTCACAAAAATTACTTCTTGTGCAAGTTTGGGGTCCAAAACTAGGTCACTGTTACTATAAATAGAACTGAATCTAAGGTGTCATCACTCTACAGACTATTTCTCATACAATTTTCACGAAACTTTACACACATTCTCACAAACATCACTTCTTGTGCAAGTTCCTATGTTGACCCTCTGGGGTAAAAAACTAGGTCACAGTTACTATAAATAGAACTTGACTAAATCTAATAGCATCACTGCTCTACAATCTTTATTTCTAATCTGATTTTTACAAAACTTCACACACATGCTAACAAACATCACTTCTTGTGTGATTTTGCATTCTTACCCTCTGTTGTCAAAACCTAGGTCACTATTAGTCTATTACTATAAATAGAACTCGACATAATCTGGTGATTTTGACTATTTTTACTGTAAATAGAACTTGGTAAGGGTATTTGTATCATCTCCGATGTCTTGTTAACTCTACCACATAAAATGTTGTCAAGATCATGCAAACTATTTTTATCAAGGCAAATTATTTAAGGTCTTCTGTTAAAAACTTCTGAAGATTGGAAATTGTGCAGTGATGGTCAGCAGTTGTCATTCTGAAATATTTGCTACAGTCAAGCTTGCTGCAATTCAGGCATTCAATTATGCACTCTCCAATGTCTGTTTTGTTTGTTTTATGTTTAGTCATACTTCTCAGAGGAGGTAGGGTATGTTGAACATCTGAAAGTTTGATCGCTGCATGATGATGGTTCAAATTGTGCAGTTTGATACAAATTGTGCAAATTACTACCATTTTGGATGAAATACCTGTAATTCTTAAAAATAGAATCAATATTAATTAAAAAATTAAAATCTTATTTCACATGCTACTGAGAAAGTAGTTGACATTAAAAACTGAAACTTAAACTTATCAATATGAATTTGCAATTTTTCACTTTGGCTCATGTATATGATTTTGCCGATTGAAAATTGATTAGCAGTCATTTGTTTGGTTATATGACTTTGACTATAATATTTAAGGATGTTAGGGGAATCTGTGTCCTATAGACCAGACCAACTCGACAGGTATTGGAAACTAGTTTGAGAAATGCTTGAGATGCTTGATCAAGTAAACTGGTTGCTTAATCAAGTGTCTCTCCACCGCACCAATAGAAAAGGGGCTATGAGAGAATTAGCATGAAGCTCAGAAATTTCCAATACTTGTTATATAGGCCTCTGTATTGACATAATTAAGTCTTTCACTCCTGAATCTTTAAACGGACAATTCGAGTTTCCATTTAAATCTAGTCATTTGTTTGGCTAATGAGGGTTATTTTTGCAATATATTTCAAAATGACAAACAGTGCAGACCCTGATCAGAGGGCTTCATAAGGAGCCCCCTGATCTGGGTCTACACTGATTGCATAGGACAAGTGTACTCTCCACAGGTACACAGTTTGTAAATGTCGAGTATATTCGTCGCTAGGGCTCAATGAGTTAAAATTGTGAACTTGTCCCCAGTCACCCAGTTCTTCATTCTCAGTGTTATATTTTCTGGTCCTTCGGGATCATTAGTTTTGATGTAATTAGTATCGAAAATTGAATATTGCTTAAGTCGTTGCAAGGGGGCGTGAGTAGTGTTGCACTTTTAATTACTACTCATGAACAGACTCAATAAAACTGAGTCTGCAATTTTCTCTTTTTGCATGTCTGCTTTTGCTTTCGAAGGATCACCCATTTCCAGAATATTTGTTCATTTGATAAAGTTCTGCAGGTTGAAGCATTGGGTCATTGTTTTTGACCTGTCTGTCTTTGTAAACTTAAACTTTGCTTCAACTTATAAACTGTATGAGGCATAGATTTCATGTGTGTCACTTGATACAAAACGTTCTACTTGTGCCAAAAGTTTTAATGTTATGACCTTGATCTTGACCTTTGAACGTCTGAATGAACAATTTTAAACTTTCTTATATATAACCTTTCAGCTATTAGATACCAACCATGCTTCCATAGTTAGCATATGTGCCCCTAGTAACAAAGGCTTTCTTATCATATCAAAACTTTTGACATTGTGACCTTGACATTTAACCCTTTGTAAAACAAACATTTCAAAAGTGAAAAGGCTGCTGTCGGTGTCATAGTATACTCAACAAAATAATTCACGAGTCACTGGTCATTGTCCCATGAGGCTCAATGTATTCACTACAAAACATTTGGCATTTCGTATCCTTCTCAAATGTTGCCTCATCCCAACGAAATTTGCAGGAATTTCAGAGACACATTTAACGCCAGTGAGATCTGTTACCACTGCAATAAGCGGTGTTGGTTCAACTCAAGTTAAAGGTCTGTCTCATATTCTTTCTAGGACTACTATGACCTGACTTCCTTCTCGAGAACTGGAACACATGTACAACAGCACCTATGAAAACCTAATGTTGAGATTAGATGAAGCTCAGGATAGATGTGTGTGGTGTATCACTCATAAGATAACTGACAAGTTTACAAACATTTGGAGGTAAATCACTCTTCACGCCCAAATGGTATACAAACATTCTGAGGTAAAAAAACACTCAGACCACATCCAAGTGAAATATTTAGTGTATGAAATTGGACTGAACAAATCTGACATGTCCTATAACCCTTTGCCCCATTAGAGACACCTTTTTACTTCAATGAGATCTGTTACCACAGCATATAGCAACATGACACGTTTGCTCAACTCAAGATTGAGGTGTGTGGCATATTCTTTCTAGGACTTGTACAAGTATGACCTTGGTATCTGAATTCCTACCCGAGAACTCGTATACATATACAACAGCACCTACGAAAACCTAATGTGATTATGTGAATCTCAGGATAGATGTGTGTGGTGTATCACTCAGAAAATAACTGACAAGTGTACATACATTTGGAGGTAAATCACTCTACACGCCCAAATGGTATACCAACGTTCTGAGGTAAAAACATTCAGAACATCTCCAACTGAAATAGTATAGAGGTTTGAAACCAGACTAAACAAATTATGGCATGTCCTATAACCCTTCTCACATCAGACACACTTTGTTTATTCCAATGAGATCTGTTACCACAACATAGTAATATGGCATTTTAGTTCAACTCAAGATAGAGGTGTGTCGCATATTCTTTCTAGGACTGGTATAATCTTGGTCTCTGACTTCCTTCTCGAGAACTCGTATACATGTATAATAGTACCTTCCTGTATGAAGGCGTAATGTTGTGATTAGGTGAATTTTAGGATAGATGTGTGTGGTGTATCACTCAGAAAATATTTGAGAAGTGTACAAGCATTTGGAGGTGGGTCACTCTACACACCCAAATGGTATACCAACATTCTGAGGTAAAACACTCAGACCATGTCTAAGTGAAATACTTATAGTGTTTCAAATTGGACTAAGCAAATTTGACATGTCCTATAACCCCTTACCCCATTAGAGACACCTTTTTACTACAGTACGATCTGTTATCACAGCACATAGCAACATGACATGTTGGCTCAACTCAAGATAGAGGTGTGTGGCATATTCTTTCTAGGATTTGTACATGTATGATCTTGGTCTCTGACTCCTTCTCGAGAACACATATACATGTACATCAGCACCTATAAAAACCTAATTTATTGTTTAGGTGAATCTCAGGATATATGTGTGTGGTGTATCACTCAGAAAATAACTGACAAGTGTACAAACGTTTTGAGGTCAATCACTCTTCACGCCCAAATGGCATGCCAACGTTCTGAGGTAAAACATTCAGCACACCATCAAATGCAATACTTAACAGGTTTAAAATCAGACTGAACAAATCTGACATATCCTACAACCCTTCACACCTTAGAAACACCTTTTTAGGCCAATGAGATCTGTTACCAAAGCACATAGTAATATGACATCAAGATAGAAGTGTGTCGCATATTCTTTGTAGGACTAGTATAATCTTGGTCTCTGACTTCCTTCGAGAACACGTATACATGTACAATAGTACCTACCTGTATGAAAACCTAATGTTGTGATTAGGTGAATCTTATGATAGATGTGTGTGGTGTATCACTCAGATAATAATTGACAAATGTACAAATATTTAGGGGTAAATAACTCTACATGCCCAAATGGTATACCAACATTCTGAGGTAAATACACTCTACATCCAAGTGAAAAACAGTACTAACAGCGTTTGAAGTCGGACTGAACACATCTAATATGTCCTATAACCATTTACCTTATTAGAGATAACTATCTTACGCCAATGAGAATTGTTAGCACATAGCAATATAACATGTTGGCTCAGCTCAAGATAGAGCTGTGTGGCATATGCTTTCTAGGACTTGTATAATCTTGGTCTCTGACTTCCTTTTCGAGAACTCGTATACATATACAATAGCACCTACTGGCATTAACACCTAATGTTGTCATTAGGTAAATTGGACTGAACAAATCTGACATGTCCTATAACCCTTTACCCTATTAGATACACCTTTTAACTTCAGTGAGATCTGTTACCACAGCACATAACAACATGACACGTGTCCCTGAATTCCTTCTCAAGAACACATATACATGTACAATAGCACCAATGAAAACCTGATCTTGTGATTAGGTGCATCTCAGGATAGATTTGTGTGTGTATAACTGACAAGTGTACATACATTTGGAGGTAAATAACTCTTCATGCCCAAATGGTAACCCAACATTCTGAGGTAAAACACTCAGAACACATCCTGGTAAAATACTACCAATATGTGAAATCTGGCTGAACAAATTTGACATAAGGTGTGTCTCGTATTCGTCTCTGTACTCATATGACCTTAGTCCCTGACTTTTCGAGAATATGAGGTCTGTAGCTTAACTCCTATACCTGTTCAAACAGCACGTGTCCTATAACCCTTTACCCGTTAGAGACACACTGTATGCCAATGAGATATATTTCCACAGCACATAGCAATATGACATGTTGGCTCAACTCAAGATAGAGTTGTGTCACATATTCTTTTGTAGGACTCTTATAACTTTCTTCTCTGACTTCCTTCTCGAGAATATGTATACATATACAACAGCACTTATGAAAACCTAATGTTGTTAATAGGTGAATCTCAGGATAGATATGTTTTGTGTATCACTCAGAAAATAATTGACAAGTGTACAAACATTTGGAGGTAAATCACTCTACACACCCAAATGGTATACCAACTTCTGAGGTTAATACGCTCAGACCACATCCAAATGAAATGCTAACAGTGTTTGAAATCGGACTGAACAAATTTGACCTGTCCTATAACCCTTTATCTCATTAGATACACGTTTACACGCCATTGAGAATCAGAATACCTTCAACTAAACTATTAAAAAAGGTTTGACTCGGACTGAACAATTCCGACATGTCCTATAACCCTTTACACTATAGAGACACCTTTTTATTCCAATGAGATCTGTTCCCACAGCACATAGCAATATGGCTTGTATAATCTTGGTCTTTGACTTCCTTCTCGAGAACTCGTATACATGTACAATAGTACATACCTGTATTGGAATGTTGTGATTAGGTGAATTTTAGGATGGATGTGGGTGGTGTATCACTCAGATAATATTTGACAAGTGTACAAATATTTCGGGGTAAATAACTCCCAAATGGTATACCAACATTCTGAGGTAAATACACTCAGATCACATCCAAGTGAAGTACTAACAGTGGTTGAAGTCTGACTAAACAAAACTTATATGTCCTATAACCCTTTACCTTATTAGAGACACCTTTTTACGCCAATGCGAATTGCTACCACATCAAATAGCAATATGACATGTTGGCTCAACTCAAGATAGAGGTGTGGAATATTCTTTCTTACCCTAACCCTAACCCTAATCTTTGTCTCTGACTTCCTTCTCGATAACTTGTAGACATGTATAATAGCACATACGGGTAGGAAAACCTAATGTTCTGATTAGGTACATTCTAGGATAGAATTGTGTGGTGTGTTACACAGAAAATATTTGACAAGTGTACAAACATTTGGAGGTAAGTCACTCTACATGCCCAAATGGTATACCAATATTCTGAGGTTAAAACACTCAGACCACGTCCAAGTGAAATACTAACAGTGTTTGAAATTGGACTGAACAAATCTGACATGTCCTATAACCCTTTACCCCATTAGAGACACCTTTTTACTTCAATGAAATCTGTTACAACAGCACATAGCAACATGACACGTTGGCTCAACTCAAGATAGAGGTGTGTTGCATATTCTTTCTAGGACTCGTACATGTATGACCTTGGTATCTGAATTCCTACCCGAGAACTCGTATACATATACAACAGCACCTACGAAAACCTAATGTTGTGATTATGTGAATCTCAGGATAGATGTGTGTGGTGTATCGCTCAGAAAATAACTGACAAGTGTACATATATTTGGAGGTAAATCACTCTACACGCCCAAATGGTATACCAACGTTCTGAGGTAAAAAACATTCAGAACATCTCAAACTGAAATACTATAGAGGTTTGAAATCAGACTGAACAAATTATGGCATGTCCTATAACCCATCACACCACAGAGACACTTTGTTTATGCCAATGAGATATGTTACCACAGCACATAGTAATATGGCATGTTGGTTCAACTCAAGGTAAAGGTGTGTCGCATATTCTTTCTAGGACTGGCATAATCTTGGTCTCTGACTTCCTTCTCGAGAACTCGTATACATGTATAATAGTACCAACCTGTATGAAAGCCTAATGTTATGATTAGGTGAACTTTAGGATAGACGTGGGTGGTGTATCACTCAGAAAATATTTGACAAGTGTACAAATATTTCGGGGTAAATCACTCTACACGCCAACATGGTA
>CAUYWK010000122.1:27500-37707 GCA_963576725.1 Azorinus chamasolen | reverse complement strand
GAAACTACAACGAACTTAAAAATTAACATTGTTTATCCCAATCAGATGCTTGAATGTGCAGGTTGATCTGGATATATACTGATCATATGGGATTCAAAGGTTTCTCCATATACTGATGGTTAAAATAAGCCCACGACTTATGAGTCATTATTTTTCAGAACTGGACATCCAAGAAGACAAAGAAGAGACCAAGGACTTCAACAAAGTGGAGAGCAGCCATCTAAGCTCACCTTCAGATTTGTCTCATACTCCAATTAGACATTCTTCATACCTTAACCAGCTGATGACAACAGAGCATGATGACAATGACCAGTCATTTAGAGGTATTAACTTTACGTCAATATAACATTTAAACTGCTTTGCCATTTTGTAACATTCTGAGATTAATCACCGAAGATAAACTGACAAGAGTACAAACATTTTGAGGTAAATCACTCAACACAACCAATGGTTAACCAACATTCTGAGGTAAAATCACTCAGGACACATCCGAGAGTAATACTAAGTGTTTGAAATCGGACATAACAAATCCGATGTATGTTATATAACCCGTTACCCCTTAGAGACACCTTTAAACACCAATGAGACCTGTATAGATTCAGATCTGGTTGCACATTCATGCAGATGTATAACCTAGTTTGATTCTTGGTAAAGAAACAACCTTAAAGAACTTAAAAGTGAATATTGTTTATCCAAATCAGATGGGTACAATATAGATTCAGATCTGGCTGAACATATGTGTAGGCTGAGCAGAATCTAACGTATGATTATTAAAGTGAACATTATTTATGCCGATCAGATTTATGAATGTTCAGGTTGATCTTGATCTATACTAGTCACTTGGTATAGCTTGAACAATTTGACCTGGACCCTCACCTTTATACAGAATACATAACATAATGAGAGAGATGACGCTGTGTGAATAAAACTCCGCTGGTAAATCGTGAAGTCTATTCTCGCTGAAATTAACCCGTGTATATGTAAATTATACAATCACGAGTGTTGCCATGCAGAGTTGCTTACCAGGACACGTGCCAAGCCTAAACCCGTGTAATGTTACGGATTTTTATTTATGCAAATTAAGTAGGTCAGGGTCCAAAATTTGATTGAGCTATATTCAAAGGAAAATCCGTATTCTGATATGTTAAAACAAGCCCATAAACTATGTGTCATTATTTTTCAGAACTGGACATCCAAGAAGACAAAGAAGAAACCATTGGACTCCATCCAGGTGGAGAGCAGCTACCATCAGACTTGTCTCATACTCCAATTAGACCTTCCTTCGTTCAATTAGTGTGTGTGACACCTGGTTACTAATGTTCTTCAAATGTGATTTTGATGGAAGTTTTAATCCCTACTAGGTCATCACTAAGGAACTATAGGAATGCAGTTTCCATCCTTGAGGCCATCTTAAAGTCTGTGTCATAAATGAAGGGATTTTAGAAATGACGTGCAAATTCCGATGCCACACTGGTTGTCCGATGACCAAATTTTGTTTTCTATAAATACTGCATAGTAATGCTATTATTGTTTGTTTCAATGGTATATTTTGTACTTATTAACCTATGAATCACCTTAAGTGATTGTTGTACAGTCACAGCTATCAATAATTAACTGAAGTTTGTTTGTTTTAGTTTCGTACTGCCTGTGGTTATGAATACTGAAGTGTTTGTTCTTTGCAATGTATAAGGGTTAACTTAAGGAAAATTTATGTTAGTTTAGGAATAGGCAATTCCTGGCATTTTGTGTTAGCTTTGAAATAGGCAATTTTGTTGTTTATTATATTCTTCATCCTTCTTAGTATAATGAATATTTGAATATTTTGAGATAATGTAATGTTAGTATTTCGTGAACGTTTTGAGACTGGAGAATTTTGACCCAAAGATTTAAAAGTTTAAAAAACAATAGTTACCCTGATCAATGGACGCCTTCAGGAACCCACTGATCTGGGTCTACACTATTTGAAAATAACATTGTTTTCACACAGTAAGGGTTAAAGACAGCATATAACTATGCATTTGTGTGTCATCTGTTGTAAGCAAAGGTGACAACCCTCATAAAATAATTTTTTTCCTGACTGCTATAACAAGAGGTTCAGGATTTGATCATATGTCAGGTTCCTTACCGACTGACATTTGGAATTTCAGTCAAAACAAGTATTTAACCCTTTACATGCTTAGCATGACATTGATAACATTTGCAAACAGTTTGGATCCAGATCAGACAACAAATAATTTGTTGAGTCCGAGCAGTCACTTGCAATGAGTTGTTTTCATTAACTCTTTGCATGCTAGCAGCGAAACAGATTATCTTTGCAAACAATTTGGATCCAAATGAGACGCCACATTACGTGGCGTCTCATCTGTATCCAAACTGTTTGAGACTATGATCCTATTCTAAGACTTAGACAATAATTGTTGTTGCAGATGACATTATTACTTAACGTGCAAAGAGTTAAAAATAGGGCATAACTCTTAGAGGTATCGAGTTGTTACTCAGACATCAGTATGAAGCTCGCAATTGTTATTCAGCATAGGAGTTAACTCATTGAACCCTAGTGCTGCATATATGTGTCATTAAAAAACAATGTTCCTGTGAAGAGTATACTTTTCATTTGTATACAGTGTTGACCCAGAACGGAGGTGTCCTAAAGGAACCGTCTGAGCAGGGTCTGCTCTGTTTGTCATTTGCAGTAAATTGTTAAAAATATCTAAATAGTTAAAAATAGACTGGATGTTTTACTTGAAACTTCAGGGACAATGAGTTAAAGAAATATTTTGAAATATAATTTAGATGTAGCTTTTGTTTTTAGCTCACCAGAGCACAAAGTGCTCAGGGTGAGCTTTTGTGATCGCCTGATGTCTGTCGTCTGTCGGCGTTTGTTGTGTGTCGTCAACAATTTGAACCTTTAAAAGTATTCTCCTCTGAATCTACAGGGTTCTCAGCTTTCATCTTTGGCAAATAGCATCACCTATAGGTCCTCTACAAAAGTTATATAAATTATGTCCTTGGAGTCAAAATTGGCAAGTTTTCTCTAGCTGACTGTTGTTTTCTGTACAGGTAGCAGAATGCTGGGTTCACTTAGGTTAGGCATGGGGAAAACTTTAAAAATCTTCTTGTCAAAAACTACATGTCACAGAGCTTAGATATTTGGTGTATAGATGTACTTATTGGTTAATATCATAGTTCTGAGGTTAAAATTGGACCTGCCCTGTTGGTTATACTTTAAAATAGACTTTTACACTATAAAGGTTCCCAAGAGCTAGAAGGACCCCAGATACTCAGTCTGTCTTACGCAATCACTGGATAGGCCAAGTTCCTGGTCAATTTTCTATAAAGGTGTCTGCTTCAGAATTAGTGTCTGTTTGTTCACACTGTTTTTAACATATTCCCTCATAGGCTATTTTCAGATCCTACCTCTTGGAAAAGTTCAGAATCTCTGTAGATTTGAAACCATTGTGATAAATAGAGCATTTACTCCTATGGAGCAAATGCTCTATTTATCACAATGGTTTCATAAAGTGACTATTATAACTTTTTGAATAAATCTACTGATAAGGAGCATTAATTAGAGAAAAGGAAAAATTTAGAATCGTGTAGATTTGAAACCATTGTGATAAATAGAGCATTTACTCCTATGGAGCAAATGCTCTATTTATCACAAAGGCTTTTTCAGATCCTACCTCTTTAAATAGATAAACTGATAAGGAGCATCAATTATAGAAAAGGAAAATTTTAGAATTGTGTCGATTTGAAACCATTGTGATAAATAGAACATTTACTCCTATGGAGCAAATGCTCTATTTATCACAATGGTTAGGACAAACTCTATTTATCACAAAGGCTTTTTTCAGATCCTACCTCTTTGAATAAATCTACTGATAAGGAGCATTAATTAGAGAAAGGGAAAATTTCAGAATTGTGTAGATTTCAAACCATTGTGATAAATAGAGCATTTGCTCCATAGGAGTAAATTAACTCATATACAAACCACATATAAAGTTACACACCGGTATGCGTCAGATCAGAACCCAAACTGTGTGCTACTTTCGGTCAAGTCATGCTAAGCAGTGATAGGGTTGTCATCTGTTAGAAATGTTGTCTGCTTATTCAAAGAGGTAAATCTGGGTCTACTCTGTTTGCAAATGCGTGAAAACATGTTTATATGAGGGAAAGGGTTAATTAGAGAAAAGGAAAATTTCAGAATTGTGTAGATTTGAAACCATTGTGATAAATAGTGCATTTACTCCTATGGAGCAAATGCTCTATTTATCACAAAGGTTTTTTTTCAGATCCTACCTCTTTGAATCAATCTACTGATAAGGAGCATTAATTAGAGACAAGGAAAATTTCAGAATTGTGTAGATTTGAAACCATTGTGATAAATAGAGCATTTACTCCTATGGAGCAAATGCTCTATTTATCACAATGGTTTCATAAAGTGACTATTGCAGAGGCGTAGAACAACGGCTTTTTAGCTCACCAGAGCACAAAGTGTTCAGGGTGAGCTTTTGTGATTGCCTGATGTCCGTCGTCCGTCGTCGTCCGTCGTCCCGCGTCAACAATTTGAACCATGATCTGTAGGTCCTCTACAAAAGTTATATAAATTATGCCCCTAGAGTCAAAATTGGCCCCACCCTACGGGTGTAAAGTTTTCAAAAGAAACATATAGTGAAAACTTTGAAAATCTTCTCCTCTGAAACTGGAAGGTTCTCAACTTTCAGATTTGGCACATAGCATCATATTCACATTCTCTACAAAAGTAGACCCTGAGGTCAAACTTGTCCCCGTCCCACGGGTGGCCAGTTTTTTTTAAGTAGACTGTTGTTTAAGTTTTCTTTAGCACTAGCAGAGTGTTGAGTTCACTTAGTAGTTATAGGCATAGGGAAATCTAAAAAATCTACTTGTCAAAAACTACAAGTCCCAGAGCTTAGATATTTGGTGTATATATTTACTTCGTATATCTTTATAAATTTTGTAAATATCATAGTTCTGAGGTTAAATTTGGCCATGCCCTGCCCTGTGGGTTATGCTTTATAATAGACTTCTACAGTCTAAGGGGTTCCTCCTCCATCTTGGACTGCAGATAGCCTGTGTTAGTCTTATGCAAGAGGTCAAGTTCCTGTTCACTGTTATGTTGTCTGCTTCAGAATTACTGTCTGTTCACACTGTTTTAACCCATTCCCTCATAGGCTATTTTTAGATCTAACCTCTTTCAATAAATCTACCTAAAATGAGCATTAATTAGAGAAAAGGAAAATTTCAGAATTGTTTAAATTTTAAACCATTGTGATAAATAGAGCATTTGCTCCTATGGGGCAAATGCTCTATTTATCACGATGGTTTCATAAATTGACTATTACAGAGGCATACAAAGGTACATTTATGGAATAAAGGGTTAGTGCATATCAATCTTACAAGTATCTCTCTTGTACAAACCACACATGAAGTTCACATAATTATGCACCAGATCAGAATCCAAACTGTGTGCAAATTAGAAATCACCTCTTAAACTGGAATTCCTCACCTTTCATATTGGCACATATCATCATCTTGAGGTCCTCTACAAAAAATATATGAATTATTCCCATGGGTTCAAATGAAGCCCTGCCCCAGGGGTGGTAAGTTTTCTATAGAAACATAGTGAAAACTTTGAAAATCTTCTCCTGAGTGTCTGGTGAGCGATATCAGGGCCATCATGGTCCTCTTGTTTCTTTGTATGTTTGAATTGATTTTTATGGGAAAAGTTATGTCTGGCGGTGTGTAAGGAAATAAATGGTTGAAATTTCAATGATTCGTTTTGTGTCTTCTATTTTGGAACAGTTGCCAGACCCAACAAAGTGGCCAAAGGCATCCTCATTGAGAATAATATTAAATATGACACAAGTGGTGACTTCTAATAGCTTCTAATTGCAACAGCACAGGTCTCGTGTCAATGTTGTCTCAAACTACACTGTTGTAGAAATACAATCAAACCAGTGGGCAGCCACCATTTAGTGAAGAAGTCAATGGAATATCTAAAGATAGTTTACCTGTTTAACCCATTTTATGCTAATTTTATAAGGATTCCTCCTTTTTAGGAGTAAAGTTAAACAAACAGTGCAGACCTTGATAAGGGTTTGCCCTGTTTGCAGAAAGTACATTTCCAGCATAGAAAACGTTAATGCAGGTTTTGAGTATTACATCAATATTGCAGAACGGAGTGTTTTTAACCCCCCCCCCCCCCCTCTCGAGATCAAAACGGAGGGGTCAAGCATGCTGCGGGACGTTTGTGATTTACAAACATTTCTAGTTGACCTCTGTATGTTTACGAGGTACAGAGGGAACACACTTTATATTCGTCATGTAAAACCTGTCTTAAGTGAACATGCTGTGAGGAAGCATGCACTAAATGCTGCCAGCATCAATGACTGGTTACAGCTTAATGCATGTCGGAATTAATTCAGAATTTTACTACATGTCTACTATGAGTATTAAGCAGCCACCTGTCTTGGAAGCTTCTTGAAACTTCTATTTAATGATCACTTAACACAGGTTCTATTATACATTGGGAATACGTTTTCCCGAAATAAGGTGCCCTCGTTTTGGGTCATTGTCACGTAATGCTAAAATTTTATAGTGCTTTAAGCTGTTACGTATATTCAGCAGCATCATTAAATATTCATCTGAGGTGTTTGTTCAGAAGGGACAAAGGAGTCATACTGTGCTTATATGCGGCGGAAATAGTTAAAAATTTGGAACCAAACCTTAATATTGTTTTATCTTAATATGTATTAAAATGCAATGCAGTATATAAATCGCAAAATCAATATTCATCAAAAAGCAATTTTTGTGTCACCTGCCGAGAGGCAGTGTGTCATTTAGGATAATTTTTTCGTCGTCTGTCTGTCTGTCCGTCCGTCTGTCTGTCTGTCCGTCCGTAACACTTTCTTTTTGTGGCTGTCATTTCTAAAACTAATCATTATAGAGCTTTCAAATTGCACACATGGAAAAAGCATGATGAGAGGAAATGTCAGGCACAAGGGCCACAACTCTAGCATCAATATATATTTTTAGTTATTCCCCTTTTTCATATTAAAAAGAAGTTTCTGTGTCAGCTGCGAGCAGGTGACACACGTGTTCCTCCGAACACTCTTGTCGTTAAAAGATTGGAACCAAATACCGGTATCTAGAATTTGATGGAAAGTGTATTCGCATGCATAAAACGCGGGGAAAAAATTGAGAACAAAATGCATTTTATAAATACAGGTACATAATGCAGACAGAGGCAAAGGTTTACGGCTGTAATATTTGACAGAAGCAGATCAGACAGTACACAAAATATAATGTACTGCTCATGGTTAGAACAATCTTTCATCGAAAAAGAAGAATGTGAAAAGTAGCACTAAAATTTTAATCAACGGTGTTTTCTTCCATCGAAACCAGTACAGTAAAACCTCTCTATTACGGTCACTAAATGTTTTTAACTATTTGGTATTTAGTTCAGGCGGCTGCTTAAAGCAAAATGAATGTAAAACAAAACGCTTCTAAAGGAATGTTAGACCTGCCAGTAATAAATGTAATTGAGTGGCCGTAACAGAGAGGTTTTACTGTAGTAGCACGTTATATTGACACATAGATAGCCTAATACATTCAAACAATAGTTATTGTACGCTTTATGTTTAGAACAATGTTCCAACGAAACAAAAAGAGGAATAATGTAAAGAGTAGCACGTATAGGTTTAATTAAGGGTGTTTTCTTCCATCGAAACGAAACGAAGAAAACCAAGAGTAGCACGCTATATTAGACACATAGATACATACATATTCAAAAATAACAACGAAAAGCAGTATTCAGTCAAACCGGTATTAAGCGACCACTGAATAGTGTAGCCTGTTGACAAAGTGACATTAATCCTTATACTGCCGGTCGCGACTTGACTAGGGTTAAAGGTTAAAGGACTTGCAAAAGGTTAAATTAAAAATCAGACGGTCGAATTACAAATACATTAATTCTAATTACGGTTATACCTACGTGTTTTTAAGGCACATGTTGCATAGAAATCCTATTATATATAATATATGATCGCCAATGACACAATGACATCTTACAAAAAAGTGTTGTTTTTTTCTTTAATATCTTTATTCACATGATCGCTAATGACACCATAATAATATCTTATGCATTTTACAAAGGCAACATACACGTTTTTTCAATATCTTTATTCATTTCATTATTATTTAATTTTCAGCCGTATATTTTCAAGATACAAATATATATTTGCATTCAAAGGATATATTTGCAATGTATTCGGACTAACTAAAGCATGGAATAATTATCATCTGATTAGGGTCTGTATATTTGACATCACACGCAGGTCAACTTCTTTACCAAAAGTATGAAAGTGATTTGTGAATGTTTCTTGGGTCTGCTCTTGTTGGATTTAAGCATAATACTCATGTCATATTTGAATCGTTTTAAACTGGATATCGCACTAACTTCAACGTTAATTATATTAGAATACGGTCTGCTTCAATGGACGTTTTAATGACGGCAAACCCAAATTAAATATGACGTGCATGTTGATTTTATCCATTCCCTTTATGTTTTCGAAACGCAAAGACGGTATGGATGACATATTTAAAGACGAAATGAAAATGCCAATATTATGTACAACTTTCAAACATCTGTTTTGACGTTTGGATTTACACATGTTATGAGTTGAATGTGTCTATGCCTGACCTTGGCACGTTTGTACCGAGGTAAAAAGTGCATGTGTGCAAACCTTGTACCGACATACGTAGGTAAGTTCTGTGATATTTGGACCACTAGATACAGACGGAGCGAGGTAAGTTTCAACCGTCATATTGGATGAATTAAATAGCATGGTACTAACGTTTGTCCTTGTAATTCAGCATATTTCGGACATATATATTCTTAATTAGAATGACAAGAAATATTTTCCCCAATTGTTGGTATTGAACATTAAATAACTGGCTCTCTCATTGAAAATAGGCATAATCAGACAACAACTAAATCAATTCAAGACGTCCACGTGAAAGTTAATGATTGTTGGCACAGTTTAACCAAGATGCAAAGCGTACTATAATTACAAAACAAACGGAAACGTCCCTTGGGACAATAGAGCGATAGAAACGGCAATATTAAGGACGTGTAAATATGGAAAAATAGTCAAACAGGGAGAGCCACATACGAAATGACACCACATCAAACACCATCAAATAAGAAACGGTATAGCCACAAGACAAACATAACAGGACGCATATCAAGACGAAAACATTAAATATTAAGCATATTAAACAACAAAGTTGACCATAGGCTGAAAGCAGAAGTACCGCAGGCTGAAAGCAGGAGTAGCAGGCTGACCATAGAATGAAAGCAGGAGTATGTAAAGTCACTATTGGAAAACAACCGTTATCAAACGATTCATCCAAGTTTTTAATGGATTAATTCTGTTGCGGGTTTGGGTGTTTTTTCGAATTGAAAGCATTGGGTCTAATTGTGACAGAATGCACCGTTTTAATATGCCATTTCGTTAGTTTGAATATTAAGTTCTCACATAACTTTCCTTATCTCCGGGTTAGAACAATATTATGATTCTTTTATCAGTAACACGTGTAAGAACACTTTAGAATATATATGACGTCATACTTCAAATATGACGTCAAACTGGGGAAAAACCAATGTGTTCATGTCATTAAAAGGGCAAAAATAGATCTAGACATAGATCTATAGACATAGACAAATTTTATTTTCCCTCGGATACAGCAAACAATATGTACAACTTAAACCCTGTAGGGCTTTTATTCCGACAAAACAAAAGTAAATCAACAGTTAACAACAAGCTTGTAAAATTAAGACTACACATAAAACAAGCACAATTGCAGGCATTTACTAAAAAGCGCTCGAACCATGGCTTGTGGTATTTAGACAAGCATCACAGAAAAAGAAGACACACATATAAAGCAGATCTACAAAAAATATATACAAAGCAGGTCATAATGTTAAACTATACAAATCTTGCTAAATAACATGGTAGTAAAAAAGCAATTAAAAATGATAAAGCAGTCAAAATAAAACACATTGTAAAGCAAACTAAAATACTTTCGGTTGAACAGTGCGAGCAGTCACACATGGAGCGGTCCCAGGCTTGCAACATTCTCCTGAACTTATATATATATATATATACACTGTTTGGTTATGTAA
>CAUYWK010000122.1:5000-25000 GCA_963576725.1 Azorinus chamasolen | reverse complement strand
GCATTTGCGTTAAGCAAAAATGTTAACCTCAATTTATGTGGAACAAGTCCACTTATCTACATAACACTTTGAGATAAAGCTTTGAAACTTGGAACACTTGTTCACCTGTAGGCAAGAGTAAATAACTCTGTCAATTATTTTGACTGAATTATGCCCCTTTTTAACTTAGAATTTTTGGTTAAGGCTTTGTTAAAGTCCATTTATTTACATAACCCTTTGAGATAAAGCTTTTAAACTTGGAACACTTGTTCACCATCACAACCTTCACCTGTAGGCAGGAGTAAATAACTCTGTCAAGCATTTTGACCGAATTATGCCCCTTTTTAACTTAGAATATTTGGTTAAGGCTTTGTTAAAATCCATTTATTTACATAACCCTTTGAGATAAAGGTTTTAAACTTGGAACACTTGTTCACCCTCACAACCTTCACCTGTAGGCAAGAGAAAATAACTCTGTCAAGCATTTTGACCGAATTATGCCCCTTTTTAACTTATAATTTTTGGTTGAGGCTTTGTTAAAGTCCATTTATTTACATAACCCTTTGAAATAAAGCTTTTAAACTTGGAACACTTGTTTACCTTCACAACTTGCACCTGTAGGCAAGAGTACATAACTCTGTCAAGCATTTTGACCGAATTATGCCCCTTTTTAACTTAGAATTTTTTGTTAAGGTTTTGGTTAAAGTCCCATTATTTACATAACCCTTTGCGATAAAGCTTTTAAACTTGGAGCACTTGTTCACCATCACAAGCTTCACCTGTAGGCAAGAGTACATAACTCTGTCTAACATTTTGACATGATTATGAAGCTTTTTAGCTTGGAATTTTTGGTTAAGGTTTTGGTTAAAGTCCACTTATTTACATAACCCTTTCAGATAAGGCTTTTAAACTTGAAACATTTGTTCACCATCAGAAGCTTCATCTGTAGACAAGAGTAAATACAATGCAACTCTGTCAAGCATTTAGACACAATTGTGGCACTTTTCAATTTAGAATTTTTGGTTAAGATTTTTTGTTAAAGTATGCCTATTTACAACCTTGAAACTTGGTCGCAAAATTGGGCTTAGAATTTGAGTTCAGCAAATACGTTACCCCAGTTTATGTTGAACAAGATCCCGACGGGCGTATATTGTGTCCACTGGCACTCTTGTTTTACATGTTGTCCTGTGTTCACCGTCGTCTATGTTATGGGTAAGTCCGGCGGGATTTATTTACACTATTTGTAAAGTAGGGTGACTTTGAGAGAAGTGTGAGGTTAGGACGTCCGGAAACCGGTTTAAACCCCCAGTGGTGTTTTTGCTACTGACCGTGCCAAGGCGGTACTCTCTTTGTCGCCCTTCCTTGTGTTTGCCTTACGTCTTTGTGCTTGTGATTTTGTTCATGTGTGAAGTGTTTGTCTCTAGTTCTACTTTCCATTTAAGGCTCCATATTGCTGCTGCATATGATATCACAGGAACTACACAAGATATGTATATCTTAGTAGTAGACGTCCACTGTTAATAAACTTTGCAATCAGAAGCCCAAAGGCACGATCCGTACTCATATTGTGTTGTAAATGAATAGGTAGTAAAGTCAAGCAGGAAAAGCCACACACAAAACGCCACCATCACCAAAACACCTACAAAAAGCAATTGATATAGAAATTTATACTCACACACACACACATACAGTAGAAATATTCTGAAAATGGGTGATCCCTCGAAAGCAAAAGTAGAAAATTGCAGACTCGGTCAAATACAAGACGCAATCATCACCAACACATCGATAGACAGCAAGTCACACACACACACACACACACGCACGCACGCACGCACGCACGCACGCACGCACGCACGCACGTACGCACGCACGCACGCACACACACACACACACCAACCAATACCGGAAACTCACTACATTGTGTTTAACACCTGAAAGTCACTACACCTACTTCTAAAACAGATATAGTAAAGCTGATTCCATAAAACAGTATAAAACAGCCTTAATAGCATGCCGTGCGGTTCAAATGTTGAAAATTCTTAAAAATAAGAATGTGTTTTTAACCGTGAGAGTCACTACATTTGTCACGTGACCTTATTGACGCACCCCGGAGACCCACTACAGCTGTAACACACATGCAACCCATTACATTTACAAACACACATGCAACCCACTACACTTACAAACACACATGCAACCCACTACAGTTATAAACACACATGCAACCCGCTACATTTACAAACACACATGCAACCCGCTACAGTTATAAACACACATGCAACCCGCTACATTTACAAACACACATGCAACCCACTACAGCTATAAACACACATGCAACCCGCTACAGTTACAAACACACATGCAACCCACTACAGCTATAAACACACATGCAACCCGCTACAGTTATAAAAACACATGCAACCTGCTACGTTTACAAACACACATGCAACCCGCTACAGTTATAAACACACATGCAACCCGCTACAGATATAAAAACACATGCTACCCGCTACAGTAATATATAAACACACATGCATCCCGCTACCGTTATAAACATACACGCAACCCGCTACTGTTTTATATAAACACACATGCAACTCGCTACAGTTTTAAATAAGCTCACATTTCTTGTTTGACTGAGCTATTACGTGAAACTGGTACTGTTTCCGACCGTCCGCGACCAGGTGCACCAAGGGTGACGTCTGTACGCCAAGACAATTTCATTTGACAACGTCACCTCTGGGACAGCCAAATGAACGCGCAAACCACAACAAATATGCTCGTGGTAATAGAGGGTTACATATCTGTGACAGAACAGTTCGTAATCGATTGGAGGAAAGTGGAATTTTCTGTCGACGTCTCTACGTCGGACCAATGTTAACCCAGCAGCACCGCCGTCTCCGTCAACAACTGGCGGTCGCTAATGTTGGTAGACAGTGGCAGAATGATGTATTTTCAGATGAGTCTCAGCTTCACCTTTCTGATCATGATGGGGGGGGGGGCAGAACGAACGGTATTGCGACTGTAACACTGTAAAACGTGACCGCTTTGGTTGCGAAAGCGTTTGTATTCGGGCACAGTCAGTCACAATTTAAGGTCACCGCTAGTCATAGTTGAAGGTAATGTCAATGCCCATCGGTATGTAAATCAAGTCCTACCTCTTGTTGTACTATCCATGATGCGACGTCGCCGATGCCTAA
Organism: Azorinus chamasolen; assembly: GCA_963576725.1. Lineage (NCBI taxonomy): Eukaryota > Metazoa > Mollusca > Bivalvia > Cardiida > Solecurtidae > Azorinus > Azorinus chamasolen. The sequence continues at coordinate 21,821 of CAUYWK010000122.1, read as the reverse complement.
CGTGCTCGCCCACATACATCTCAGCTCATTGTGACGTATATGCAATATCATAAGATGAATTCAGTTCACTGGCCCCAAGATCTGCCGACGTAAAACCCATAGAAAACATGTGCATGATCTGGGACGAGCTCGGTACTGGCCGCGAAACGTAGTTCTGTTTAAATAATCTATATGTGAGAAGTTTATATCTTCCTCTCCCATTAATGACACCTATTCTGTTAAACGATGCCTTAGCCTTGAACTCAAACATTGTATGTAGTTTGACATCCGTAATAATGCTTATGTTAACATCAATGTTACAAAATTGTTGTATCTTTAAATCAGAAAACTTATATTTAACATTATAGAACTATATTTACATGATATTAAAGATTTGGACACACGTACACAAGTTATACCGCCTACGCTCTTTGCACTTAAATGCATGTATGAATTGAAAACCACTAGCCCATTTGAATCAGACCAGCCACCGTGTTGTCTTCTCTGTTAGCAACATGTAGCAGGCGCTGATGAATGACAGCGTAGAGTCTGATCAACGAGGAGGCGACTCTGGGTTAACACTTCTTACACTTTATGAGGTACTTTACAAACGGGTAGGTATTCCGACATTGCAAATAAAAATACCGAGATAACTGGCAAGTTTAAAACTCAGCGTCTACACTGTTTTTATCTGCGACAAATTCATTTTGATCTGTCATCACAAATAGTGTAGCCTCGGATCAGACTTCGGGTTTCAAAAGCGGCAGCTGATCGAGACCCATACTGCATTATCCATTTTACTATTTTAGCACGGTCAATTTTTGACGAGGCCCCGATTCTACCTAATCTCTTCTTTTGATTGTCATAGCAACCAGAGTTCAACATGGATCCAGAATTTTTAGAAATTTTGATAGAGCATTATAAAAATGTTTGGTTACATTTCTGCCTTGTGATTTCAGAGATGATTAAAACAGTTGTTGACGGAAAGACACCAGCAATCACAAAAGCCCACCTGAGCATATTCTGGTGAGGTAAAAATGTTTGGATGGGGTCTAGGTTAACCGTAGACAGAAACATGAGAAATTAATTTAAGGCTGATTAGATTATTGCAGACATACAGCATAATGAATCTGATTCACTGGGCACTTAGAAACATGCACACACATTTTGCTTTAATACTCTTGCTGGGACTTCAACCCAGACCTCTTGCCATCACTACGATGGTAAGCGTTCTATGCATTGAACTACAAGAAGTGTCTGAAAAGCAAATTTATGCATGTACATGTATAAAATCTTATGTTCTAAAATCTCTACTATGATGTATTTATGCACAAACACCTCCTCAAGATTTCTTAAATGAATATTTATTAGAATATTAATTTAATAGGATTAATACATTAATGCTGATATCAAGAATTATTCAAGTGTGTGTTGGAGGGGGGGGGGCTGTTAACAATTAAACAATGCTACAAAAACATGCATTTCCTGATCTGATCAGAGAGGAAATATAGAGTGACAGCAATATTAATATCAACCATAACAATCACAACAAATTGTTAACTACAATGATTTACATTAATTCAGAGATCTACCTAGTATTCCCTATTGAAGGAGATATGCTCCGGACAAACTATGCAAACACAATGCACCAAAAAACTAGCTTTGGGGGCATAAAAAACTATGTCTAAGTAATTTTGAAAAATAAACATACATAATTTCTAACTCTATCCCTGTTCATGATCTCATGAATATTCACAGAACTTTTATTTTTGTATATATTGCAAAATAAAGGTTGGGTCAGAACAAAGGAACTGTGTGTATTGATCTATAAAACTTCAAAAGCAAAGAGAGCAAACCAAGACAAGACTGCAGCTATTGGAGCTATCTGGTCTGGCTTTTCTTTGTTTGCCAGTGCCTGAAAATGCAAGATAGTGAAAGGAAATCCAGTGAAAGAAGGAAATACTTTTTTAACACATTTGGAATCAGCAAGAGGTATAATTACCATAAACCATTTATCTGGCGCTCCCTGGCATAAACCGATCTATTAAGAATGATCATCAAAACTATACTTCTTAGCTATATTCTGCGAAAAAGGTATTTCAACAGCTTGCTTAAACCGATGAGCAGTTAAAATGAAGAAACTCCATGTAACACTTTCCTCTATAGATACAGGACAAACCTAGATCAGACGGCTCTGTTTATATATGAAATTCAGAGAATCCTTGTATACCTGCAAGTAGGGAATCGCTCAAGGGAAGTGCTGTTAGAAGAGGAAATTCTGTAACTGCAATGTACTGCCCAATGAGTGTTGACAAAATAATCCTGAGACAACTAAAACAATATTTACTTTGCCCGGGTCTCCTTCTTCCTCAGGACTTCAGGAATCCCCTAACTGAAATTAGAAGTGTCATTGACATATTAATACGATATTGATACAGGTTTAAAAATATCGATACAAATGGAGGGCAAATAAACACCTTTCCACTGGCTATATTTCTTACAGGTTGACAACTAAATAATACCGGTACTTGCAGTGAAAGTCTTCTGAAGAATTTCCACGCATACTCTCATTTACACCATTTTCTAGTATTTACTTGATGGGTTAGGCTTAATTCTGAGCGACATTGTCAAATGTCAAAAAAAACAACTTGAAACCTTTTACTGTTAATTTATGAATATAACTGTACTTTTGACCCATTTACACTCAGAGGAGCATGAAACATGTTAGTGTATAGAAATCGATATATCGTCGATATTTAGCCATCGATATATTGATACAGAAATTTCCATCAATGACAGCTCTAACGGAAATTAAATCTAAAGCACAGGTATGGCTATTATTTAGCTAAATCATATTACAGTAAAGATTTTATAGAAAGTTCTTGGTTAATACGTTTCCTTGATAGAAAGTTCTTGGTTAATACGTTTCCTTTGATATAACGTTTAGATTGGTGAGTCCAGGCCAAATGCCTTCTTTATCTACGGTATATTGTAAAAGATCAGATACAACGTTCTTGTTTTAAACATTTTTCCTGTTTTGAACGCTTGAGAAAGTTTGTCCGAAACTGCTAATAGCTGTAATTTTGACGTTTTCCTGTAGTGTAGCGATGACAACGGTCATACGTGGGAATTGATTAACAGTGAAAATCGCCACTACTTGACACCTAATTGTATGGCATATTTTGTTTAATATTGAGTAAATACGATTTTCAAAGTTTGCACAATATGATTCTATTGAAAACTGGCCACCCCTGGGGTGGGGCCAATTTTGACCCAAGGGGCATAATTTATATAACCCTTGTAGAGTACCTGGACATGATGATATGTGCCAAATATGAGAGCTGAGAACCTAGTGACCTAAAACAATAGGGGTCATTTAGTGTTCATGACTAATCACCACAGCAAATTTGAAGATCCTAAGCCAAACCCTTGAGCAGGTATTGATCCGAATTCATTTCACCAGTTAAGGTCATGGTGACCTTGACCTTTGATCTAGTGACCTCAAAAACAATAAGGGTCATCTAGTGGTCATGACTAATTATCACAGCAAGTTTTAAGATCCTAAGCCAAACCCTAGAGCAGTTATTGAAGTTATGGAACCCATTTCACAGTTAAGGTCATAGTGAACTTGACCTTTGACCTTGTGACCTAAAATACAATAGTGGACATCTAGTGGTCACGACTAATCACCACAGCAAGTTTGAAGATCCTAAGCCAAACCCTTCATCAGTTTTATTGATCTGAAACCATTTCACCAGTAAAGGTTATGGCGGCCTTGACCTTTGACCTAGTGACCTAAAAAACAATAGGATTATCTAGTGGTCATGACTAATAACCGTAGCAAGTTTGAAGATTCTTAGCCGAACCATTGAGAAGTAATTCATCGGAAACCATTTCACCAGTTAAGGTCAAGGTGACCTTGACCTTTGATAAAGTGACCTAAAAACCAATAGGGTTCATTTAGTGGTCATGACTAATCACCACAGCAAGTAAGAAGATCCTTAGCCAAACCCTTGAGCAGTTATTAATCGAAACCATTTTACCAGTTAAGGTCATGGTGGCGCTGACCTTTGACCTTTTTTTGTAGAATTTTGTAGTTTGGAAACCATTGTGATAATGCTCTATTTATCACAATGGTTTCAAAAGTGACTTTTACAGAGGCATAGAAAGGCATATTTTTGGAGGAAAGGGTTAATAAGGAAATGTAGCTCCACCTTGGAGGCCATGAATTTTGAGATATAAACATTGATTTAGCATTTTGATAAAGGTTACCAGGTAATTTTTCCTACCAAATTCCATACAAATTGGACCACCAGTTTTGGAAAAGAAGGTTTTTAAAAGATTTTCTATATAGTTTTTTTTCCCTGGATTCCCCAGATGTTTTTAGTAATTTTGATAGAGCATCATAAAAAATAATTGGTTCAATTTCTGCTTTGTGGTTTCTGAGATGTTTAAAGCAGTTGTTGACGGACAGACAGACACCAGCAACCACAAAAGCTCATCTGAGCATATTCTGGTGAGCTAAAAAGAAATGGAATGTTTGGATGGGGTCTAGGTTTACTGTAGAGAGAACCATGAGAAATGATTGTCAGTTTTGTTAATTTACAGCTGACTAGATTATTGCAGACAGATAGAGTATGAATCTGATTCACTTGGCACACAAACATGCACACACATTTTGCTTTAATACTCTTGCTGGGACTTTAACCCAGACCTCTTGCCATCACTGGGATGGTAAGTGTTCTATGCATTGAACTACAAGAAGTGTCTGAAAAGCAAATTCATGCATACATGTACATGTATAAAATCTTATGTTGTTCTTAAATCTCTACTTGATCTATTTACGCACTACCGACACTACTAATCAATATTGATATCAACTATAACAATTAAAACAAATTGTTAATTACAATTATATACATGTAATTCATAGATCTACCTAATTTTTTAATTTTTTCGCAATATCTTTAGAATATGATTCTCAAAACTAAACGAAGATATCCTAACCTTGCACAAGAACTAGAAGCTGTACCAAGTCAAACAAGATGTGTTTGTGAAACACTATGCCCGACCTTTGAACCTGAAGGATAACCATAACCTTTGACCAATGGACCAGGGAGTTGAATGTGACACATCATCTTTGTGCGGTGAACATTTGTGCCAGGTTATTTTGAAATCCATTCAGTTAAAACAGTTATAGAAGGGACATGAAATTTGGGATGGACTGACGAAACAAGTATTTCATCAGCTTGCTGAAACCAGTGAGCAGTTAAAATGAAGAAAGTCCACTTAACACTTTCCTCCATAGATACAGGAAGACCTAGATCAGACAGCTCTGTTTACATATGAAATTATAAGATCCTTATATACCTGTACATCTGCGCGGGAACCGATCAAGGGAGGTGTTGTTAGAAGAGGAAATACTTTAACTGCAATGTTCTGCTCAATGTGTGTTGACAAAATAACCCAAACAACCAAAACAATATTTACTTTGTCCCTCTCCTTCTTCCTCAGGATTTCCCTCCACTGAAATTTAATTTAAAGCACAGATATGACTTTAATTACTTTAAATGTGCATCAATATCCATGTGTACAACTGCCATTATGTACAACTGCCATTATTTAAAATTAAGTTAATAAATATAAATGATGTCATTATTTCTTACATGAATAATCAATTTTTAACAGGGAAAGTGCCCCAGTCCCAAGGTTGGCCAGCAAAGAAACTGCAGAATCATATCTATATTTTTTAAAACAAGCAGAGCAGACCCCACAGGAGCTGTCTGATCTGGGTTTTCTCTGTATGCAAAGGTGTAGAACAGCATATTTATCTAATAAAGGTTTAACCCCGAGTAAAGGATTAACCCATTACTTCGTAAATACTCCTTTCAACTCCTGTGCAAACACATTAGACCCAGATCTGACAGCTTCTGTATGTAGGAGCTGCCTGATCAGGGTCTATCCTGTTTGCTTATGATATAATATAGATCTGATTCTGGATCTCATCATCAACATCATTTGAAAACACAATTTATATATTCTATTTTCTGGCTTAAAGTTAAAAAACCTACCTTCTTCTTTGTATTTCTAATTTAAGTGATATATAAATGTGATTAAGGGGCGTATATAACAATTTTTTCTAACAGACTGATTTGTTTTAAACTTTGCACATATGAAGTTTATGGTTTACTCATTGAAATGCCACTAAACTAAAGATCACCGTGCTTTTTCCCCAAGATATGATCCTTTGAACATGGCCACTAATGGTCCTTTTAATGGATGGTTGTGTCTAAATACCTGTTTTTCTAAACAACATGGGAGAATAAACAAATATGTAAGAATCATATGCAAACTATATATAATTTGATTTGAAAGACATCCATGTAATTTAAGTCTTACAAGTAGAACAAGTTAATGTTGTATAGCTATGCAATACACAAGTCCCCATCGGATTAAAAAAAAAACACCTCCTTTGAAACATCCACCCAGTCCATGGTGTAGTTGACCATGGTATATACATGACCAACCTGAATGGTATTTGTAAAAATCATAAGAAAAACAATATGAAAATGGGGAATAACTCCAAAATATTGATGCTAGATTTATGGCCCTTGTGCATGACACTTTCTCTCATCATGCCTGTTCCATATGTTAAATTTCAAATCAATTGAACCATTAGATAAAGTGTTATTGTCATGACAAGAAAATATGAAAAAGGGGAATACATGTAACTCCAAAAATATTGATGCTAGAGTAATGGCCTTTGTGCATGATACTTTCTGTCATCATGCTTGTTCCATGTATAAAGTATCAAATCAATTGAACCAGTAGATAAAGAGTTATTGTCCGGACAAGTAATAGGGGAATAACTCCAACAAGAGGGCCTGAAAGGCCCTGATATCGCTCACCAGACAATCAGAGAAGATTTTCAAAGTTTTCACTATATGATTCTATAGAAAACTAGCTGGCCCTGGGGCGGAGTCAATTTTGACCCCAGAGGCATACTTTATATAACTTTTTTGTAGAGGACCTGAGCATGATGACATGTGCTAAATATGAAAGCTGAGAACCTGCCAGTTTCAGAAGAAGAAGATTTTCAAAGTTTTCCTATATGTTTCTATAGACAAGTGTGTTCGGAGGAACACGTGTGTCAACTGCTCGCGGCTGAAAAGAATGTAGTGAAAGAATGGATAGAGCATAGACCACTGGAGCTTGTATTAATTCTTTGGATGCTAGAGGCGGATTCTCCCACCACTAATGACCTATGCAAACAGTTTGGATCCAGATCAGGGCCCACATAATGTGGGGCCCGATCTGATATCCAAATTGTTTGTAAATGAGACTGAACTTCTGAAAAACTTAGAAAGAAAGTGTGTAGTGGGATTCTCCCACCACTAATGACCTATGCAAACAGTTTGGATCCAGATCAGGGCCAATATAATGTGGGGCCTGATCTGTTATCCAAACTGTTTGTCAATGAGACTGAACTTCTGAAAAACTTAGAAAGAAATTGTGTAGTACGGATAACTTATGAATATGCTGCAGACAACTATTTAGCAGATGACAAAATTACCCAGCATGCAAAGAGTTAAGCTGAAATTCACAACAGATATGCTCTATATTGATATCTGGTAGTTAATTGATATCTGGTAGTTAATGTAGGGCATAGGTATGAAAAAAAGCTTTAAGAGTGTTCTGCATATTGAGAACTATCCACAGTTTTCTCAATCTTAAATGAGTGTGTGTTATTTGTCTAAACACAATTTCTACTCTACTGATCAGGCTAAGGGTGATTATATAAGAACTCACACTGACTGGTCTCAGCTCTGCAGGCTGATATATTAAGGAGAAACCTTTAGACTGTCGTTTATGATGTGAAGAAGTCTGTACACACAGGGTAGGGCCAATTTTAACCCAAGAACTATGATACTTATAAAACCCATAAAGTTATGCTAAGTAAATATATACACCAAATATCTAAGCTCTGGGACATGTAGTTTCTGACAAGAATATTTTTAAAAAAAATCCTATGCATAACTAGTGATCCCATGGGCTGTTTATGTAGTCAGCTACAAAAAACTGTTAATCCCTGGGGTGGGACCAATTTTTATCCTAGGGGCATAATTTATATAACTTTTGTAGAAGCCCTGAAAATGAAGCTATGTGCCAAATATGAAAGCTGAGGACCTTCTAGTTTTAGAGGAGATGATGTTCAAAGTTTTCACTATATGTTTCTATTGAAAACTGAAAACCCCTGGGGCAGGGCCAATTTTGACCTCAGGGGTATAATTTATATAACTTTTGTAGAGGACCTATAGGGAATGCTATGTACCAAAGATGAAAGCTGAGAACCCTGTAGATTCAGAGGAGAAGATTTTTAAAGGTTCAAATTGTTGACGCCCGACGACGCACGACGCACACCGACGGACGACGGACATCTGGCGATCACAAAAGCTCACCCTGAGCACTTTGTGCTCTGGTGAGCTAAAAATAGATGTTTTCTGTCATGCTAAAATAAAGAACATCTAATAAACATTCTAAAATGAGCATTCATGGAGTAAAGGGTTAATATATGTGTTACATGAGCCAATATATAATTTGGGCAGATTTTGAAATCAATTTTTCAAAAATCAAAGGTGTTTCTCCTTGAAAGTTTTGTTGATTTCTAGGTACTTTGTTGTTTAAGTGACACTAAAAATGTAAAATGCACCCTAAATTTATTCATCTTTAAAACTTTATATGACTTTATGACGATGACTCTCAAGCACATGTCATTGCAGTAACGAAAATGAAAACAATGACTATAAGAGCATGTGGTTCTATTTTAAAGTAATTTATTACATTATATATTTTATGTATGCCATATTTGAATAGATGAACACATAAAAACCTTTTTTTCCATATATATTAATGAGAAATTTTGAATCATTGCATGATGCGATCAAACCAATACAATTACAAACATAACAATTAGTGTTATGATCATTATTGGCTTTGTATAGTGCTTTACACTTGCTTAACCTAGAATAATGTTATAATTATCAACAAGAGGGCCATGAGGCCCTGAAGCGCTCACCTGAGATAACCCCAGGGGCGGGGCCATTTTTCACCACAAGAAATCATGTGTACAACCTTGGTAGAGAACCACTAGGCAAAGCAGTATGCCATTAATTAAGGGTCTAAGCCTTATGGTTTCAGAGAAAAATAATATTTTATATTTTACCCATGAAAAACTGATAAGCCCTGAGGCAGGGCCAAGTTTCGCCCAGTGGTCAGGGTCGTAAGTTAAACATTTTTGGCAGAGGACCACAAGCCACAGCTACATATTTGTAGAGGACCATTAGATCATGTTACATACCAAATATCAATGGTCTAGGCCTTACAGTTTCAGTAGATTTTTAAAGATTTTCCAATGAAAAACTGTTAAGCCCTTGGGCAGGGCCATTTTTGGCCCAGGGGTCATAATTTGAACAATATTTGTAGAGGACCATAAGATCATGCTACATACCGAATACCAAAGGTCTAGGCCTTACAGTTTGAGAGAGGAAGATTTTTAAAGATTTTCCTATGAAAAACTGATAAGACCTTGGGCGGGGCCATTTTTGGCCCGGGTGTCATAATTTGAACAATATTTGTAGAGGACCATAATATCATGCTACATACCAAATATCAAAGGTCTAGGCCTTACAGTTTGAGAGAAGAAGATTTTTAAAGATTTTCCTATGAAAAACTGATAAGCCCTTGGGTGGGGCCATTTTTGGCCCGGGGGTCATAATTTGAACAATCTTTGTAGAGGACCATTAGATCATGCTACATACCAAACATCAAAGTTCTAGGCCTTACAGTTTCAGTGAAGAAGATTTTTAAAGATTTTCCTATGAAAAACTGATAAGCCCTTGGGCGGGGCCATTTTTGGCCCGGGGGTCATAATTTGAACAATCTTTGTAGAGGACCATAAGATCATGCTACATACCAAATATCAAAGGTCTAGGCTTTACAGTTTCAGAGAAGAAGATTTTTAAAGATTTTCCAATATTACCATATATGGAAAAAATGACCACGCCCTCTGGCGGCCATGTTTTTTGCCGGATCAAAATTCTTTTAACAACTTTTAAAGTCTATCAACTGAGAAACATTTTGGTGAAAACTATATTCAAATCGGACAAGTCATTCTGGAGAAGAAGATTTTTCTAGATATTGTGTACAGTTGCCATGGCAACAAGACCGATGGCCCCACCCACTATCTTTTAACAACTTTTGAAGCACCCACCAACAGTATGTATCTGACCAAGTTTGGTTACAATTGGGCAGTCGGTTTCAGAGAAGAAGTCGTTTGAAATTGTTGACGGACAGACAGACGGACAGACGGACAGACAGACAGACGGACGCCGGACACAGGGGTATCACAATAGCTCACCTTGAGCACTTTGTGCTCTGGTGAGCTAAAAACGTAGTGACTTGCCAAAACGTAGTGACTTGTTTGGTGTGCGATAACATGTCCGTAGTGACTTTCCAGGTTATGCACACACACACACACACACACACACACACACACACACACACAATAAGCCGATAGATGGCGATGTAGGCGAAAACTAAAATCCTAATTTCTTGAAAAAGTTTTCATTTGATCTTGATGAAATGAAAGGCATAGCATCTCTCAGGCAGTGATCTGTTAGAAACCAGCCAAATTGTTAACTCTGATTCACAAACAAGATGTGTTTGTGAAACACTATGCCCCCTCGATATGATATTGACCCTGAAGGATGACCTTGATCTTGACATGTCACCCCTCAAACTGTGAAGCTCCATGGGGTACACATGCATACCAAATATCAAGTCTGTATCTCTACTGAGTCAAAAGTTATGCCCAATGTTAAAGTTGGTGACCTTTGACCATGAAGGATGACCTTGACCTTGACATGTCACCCCTCAAACTGTGCGGCTTCATGAGATACACATACATACCAGTATCAAGGCTGTATATCTACTGGTTCAAAAGTTATGGCCTTCTAAGTCATGGCCTTCAAAGATGACCTTGACATGTCACCCCTCAAACTGTGCAGCCAAATGAGAAACACATGTATACCAACTGTCAAGTCCGTATCTCTACTGGTTCAAAAGTTATGGCCAATGTTAAAGTCGGTGACCTTTGACCCTGAAAGATGACCTTGACCTTGACATGTCACCCAAACTGTGCAGCATCATGAGATACACATGTATACCAAATGTCAAGTCTGTATCTCTACTGGTTCAAAAGTTATGGCCAATGTTAAAGTCGGTGACCTTTGACCCTGAAAGATGACCTTGACCTTGACATGTCACCCCAAACTGTGCAGTTCATGAGATACACATGCATACCAAATGTCAAGTCTGTATCTACAGGTTCAAAAGGTATGGCCAATGTTAAAGTCGGTGACCTTTGACCCTAAAAGATGACCTTTTACCTTGACATGTTGCCCCTCAAAATGTGCAGCTTCATGAGATACACATGCATACCAAATATCAAGACTCTATCTCTATTGATTCAAAAGTTATGGCCAATTTGAAGTTTGTGACCTTTGACCCTGAAGGATGACCTTGACATGTCACCCCTCAAAATGTGCAGCTTCATCAGATACACAAGCATGCCAAATATCAAGTCTCTATCTCTACTGGTCCAAAAGTTATGGCCAATGTTAAAGTCAGTGATTTGACCCATATATTTGACCTCTGACCATGAAGAATGACCTTGACCTTGACATGTCACCCTCAAAATGTGTGGCTTTATGAGATACATATGCATGCCAAATATCAAGTCACTAGCTGTATTGGCTCAAAAGTTATGACCAATGTTAAAGTTACAGACAAAGAAACAGACAATTTGACCGTTGACCCTGAAGGATGACTGTGACCTTGACATGTCACCCCTCAAATGTGCCGCTTCATGAGATACACAAGCATGCCAAATATCAAGTCTCTATCTCTACTGGTCCAAACGTTATGGCCAATGTTAAAGTTGGTGATTTGACCCATATATTTGACCTCTGACCTTGAGCTTGACATGTCACCCCTCAAAATGTGCGGCTTTATGAGATGCATATGCATGCCAAATATCAAGTTTCTATCTGTACTGGCTCAAAAGTTATGACCAATGTTAAAGTTGCGTTAAAGTTACGGTCAAAGAAACAGACAATTTGACCTTTGACCCTGAAGAATGACCTTGACCTTAATATTTCAAAATGTGCAGCTTTATGAGATACACAAGCATGCCAAATATCAAGTCTCTATCTCTACTGGTACAAAAGTTATGGTCAATGTTAAAGTCGGTGATTTGACCCATATATTTGACCTTTGACCTTGAAGGATGACCTTGACCTTGACATGTCACCCCTCAAAATGTGCGGCTTTATGAGATACATATGCATGCCAAATATCAAGTCTCTGTCTGTACTGACTCAAAAGTTATGACCAATGTTAAAGTTGCTGACAAACAAACAGACAAATGGACAAACAGACAAACAAACAGACAGGGCAAAAACAATATGCCCCCCAGATCAGATCTGGGGGGCATAAAAATACCCTTAAACTGGATATTTTAGTGATAACTGATGTAAAATTTGGCTGAAATTCTTCAGTTTAAGACTAAAATTGTCTATAAACTGGCCTAATCATGAAGATCTTATACTGAGTTTGGATCCAGATCCTTATTTTAGCATAGACAAGCAAGTTCGAAATGCTAAATCGGGTTGAAATGGTCGTCGCTTGTGATCAGCACCCTAAAGAAGATGTACGGTATGAGTCGGCATTCATGCCCCCGCGACAGGCACCTCTTCTTTCCAGAAGGGTATTTCAAGCACAAGAAGCAGAAAAAGACTACCCAATCAGATTTCACTCAACAGTGCAGGGTGAATTTTAGCATAAAAGGACATTGTTTCCTATGGTTAGCATACCTTCATTAACTGTCAGCATTAATCAAAGATCTCAGCCGCATGTAGTCGGCTTCGGCGGAAGCAGCACCGAGTAGCCGCAAAAGTCTTTTCACCCAAGACCGGCTGGTATTTCCTGTCATGCTCAGTGGTGTTGTACATGGTTCCTACCCCAGTGCAAAGTACCGGCTCAAAGAATATGCCACACAAAGCCCAACCATGGAAAAAATGTGTCCTTCCTGATGTGCCTCCAAGGCCTGAAAAACAGGGAAACCACATAAAATATACAAAAATCCTTGAAAAATGCTTTAAGATACATGTTCAGAACTCTAATTTGAGTGTTTATGTTATGATTTAGCTAAATATTGTTGTTTCTTAAATAGTGAAACTGTCAAGTTATGAGAAATTCACAATAAAAACAATGCTTTGTTACCTTTTTAAAGTCATCTGACCAACTTAGCTGCACCGTATTCAAAGAAACCCATAACAGAGGGCACTCAAACTTCAAAACTTAAGGCCAGCAGATACAAATAGATTTCAGAAATAGAAATAGCACTCTTTTTCCTTGCTTAGCAGCCACAGAAATTACAGTCGCATCTGTCTGAAGCTACAAATAAGGGTTAAGGGTCGCCCGCTTTGCATGCTTGATGAACAATTTTTAATTAGCGGTTGCAATTTATGTAGAGCTCTGCACTATTAAAGTTATTAAATGCAGAAAAAATGCAATAAAACTAGAAAGAGACACTCTGAAAATGCAAATTTGATTGAGATGAATATTAGATCTTGGAAATTATGTAAGAAAACACATTGGAAGAGCCAAAAAAAATGACAGGAAGCACTGAAAGAGTCGGTCGCGCGGCTAGATCCAATGAAAAACTGTGATTTATGCGCTTCAAGCTAAATTTATGAGATGCTAAATGCTGGAATCTGTCCAAAATTCTACGAAATACTTTACTTTGCCAAATTTGATACATATGTTGGACCTTTGATTCCAGAAAAAGATATTTCTCCAGCAGGAAGATGTCAAGTAGCCAAAGGCAATTTTAGGAAGGCTTTCGGACGATACCGACGCTTCTAAGTTGCCCGTCATTAGCCAAAATTTCTTAATTTAATAAAAAATGCTTGAAATTCAACAAAAATATAATCAACCGGGTTGTTCTATGCTGTTTAGATCCAGATCACAGAGCCTATGAAGGCCAAATAGTCTGACAGAGCCTATGAAGGCCAAATAGTCTGATATAAGTGCAAGAGTGGTCTTTATACTGAACCGTTTAACACACTTTTTTTTAAAAATCTCAATTTCTTCAAATTTACTCAGATCTGTTAAAAACTGTCTCATGTGCAAGCTACTAATTTAGTCATAAATTACCTACATCTGAAATTTCAGGGCAGTAATCCTTACCGTTTTGAAGATATTCCATTTTAACAGTTTCTGTTATAGGTGTGAGCCCGGTCACTTTTGCCCTTCTTTATTCCATGTAAAAACAGGCATTTTCTGCATCCCCTAGCTACTTCCAGGCTTAGATTTGGGTTATACCCTCTTAATACATTCATATTTAGTCCAAACACAGTCTCTAGATCACCAGAAAACAAGGTCAAGAACGTTGACTTTTTTCACTACACACAAAAGTATGTACACACCGTCTATTTTCACTTTAAATTTGGGCCATTCTGACGCTATACACACATATTTCCCAACATCCACCAGAGGAAGATGTCCTGCAAGAGAGTCACAAAAAATGACCCCAATGGGCAGAGAATACACACAATAACTTGAAAATATGCAATTATTCAGCCTGTCAAGTTCTTAAGAGACACTTATTAGCTCATATTTAAAGCATTGCATTTCTAAATACGTTGTGTCTCTATGGCTGTTTTCCATGAAATTTATACTAGAGAAAATAGTGCAGCCAATGACTTGGGTCTACAATGATAACAAGAGCACCGCGAGATGGGGCAATATATGCCCGAAGGCTGTTCTATTTACACAATGTGTGAACCTTCAGAAGTTGCGCATATGAGGTCTATTAGGGCTAAGGCAATAGCAAGGAGAGTAAAACTGCTTATTGTAATAGTAATCTTTTATTTGTCTTTGGGCCTACTGAAAGCTGAAAAAGGAGCATTTATTTTGAAAAAAAAAAAGGAGGAGTTAGTTGCACAAGAAATTGCTACCCGAAAGGGCAATAACTCCAGAATGAAAAATGATATGAGAGTTATCTCACTGATATGCACAACTACACATCAGTATCTATCATTCCTGAAAGTTTGAAGAAATTATGTTGAAAAATAAAGGAGGAGTTAGTTGCACAAGAAATTGCTACCCGAAACTATCAAAGGGCAATAACTCCAGAATGAAAAATGATATGAGAGTTATCTCACTGATATGCACAACTACACATCAATATCTATCATTCCTGAAAGTTTGAAGAAATTATGTTGAAAAATAAAGGAGGAGTTAGTTGCACAAGAAATTGCTACCCAAAACTATCAAAGGGCAATAACTCCAGAATGAAAAATGATATGAGAGTTATCTCACTGATATGTACAACTACACATCAGTATCTATCATTCCTGAAAGTTTGAAGAAATTATGTTGAAAAATAAAGGAGGAGTTAGTTGCACAAGAAATTGCTACCCGAAACTATCAAAGGGCAATAACTCCAGAATGAAAAATGATATGAGAGTTATCTCACTGATATGCACAACTACACATCAGTATCTATCATTCCTGAAAGTTTGAAGAAATTATGTTGAAAAATAAAGGAGGAGTTAGGTGCACAAATTGCTAACGGACGGACGGACAGAAGGACGGATGACATGCGCCATACCATAATACGTCCCTTCGGGCGTATAAAAAGGGATATGCTACATTCTATTATAAATGTGACTTTAAAGGTTAGCACTGTAGGTTAATGGGCCTTTTCGTATTGGAAAATTATTCTATTCAAACTTTTTGTTAACAGCGTAAACCTAAATCACGCTGAAACTGTCTGATCAGGATCTGCCCTGATTGCTTAGTCCGTAGACTTATTTCTTTAGATTCGATCATGGTTGTCTAGCGTCTCTGTAATCCATGTAAATGAATATTCACGAGGTCATGAAATCTTTAATAAATATTCTTAAGAGAAAAAAGGATTAATAAACACCAGTTAGCTCTGTTGACAGCGGACACCAAATTTGCTTTAAAACCAATTTCCCAATCCTTCTCGTATTTATATTATAAACAGCTTCACGCATGTTTGCAAATAGAGTAGATCCAGATCGGACAGTTCCTGTAAGAGCTGTCTGATCAGGTTCTGCTCTGTTGCTTATGAAATGTTGTTGATCTAATCCTATAGTTTCTGTCAGAGCCAAAGATCCCTTTGAAAAAATAGCATTGTGAAAAAAGGCGTCAGATCTCCATGAATATTCGTGTAAGAAATAATAATTTCACGGAGATTGAGTTTTTGTAATGATACATGAGTACAAGTTTGGCTGTGACAGTAATTGTACAGCAAACCGATAAGACCCTGATCAGTGATCAGGGATCTACAACAAAAGCTGTCTGATCTGGATCTACTCTGTTTGTAAATTTATTTCATTACGTTTGATCTGGATCTACTGTGTTTGCATTGACATATATTTACATTCGCCCTGCAACGTCCTTATATAACCTTATTCTAAAAAGAAAGTTGCATAACCTCATGAACACCGGAAGCACGTCATTCATTTCTTAAATATAAGAAATACAATGGAATATAAATATAAGAAATAAATGACGTGCTCCCGGTGTTCATGGGTTATGCAACGCATAGCTTTACGAGCAAAGATTCACGTGAAGCCCTTCGGGCTTCACTAACTTTGCTCGTAAAGCTATGCGTTGCATAACCTCATGAACACCGGAAGCACGTCATTCATTTCTTAAAAACAGGCACATGCAGTGAAGGGTTTATAG